>CM051242.1:35978677-36213677 GCA_027917425.1 Gastrophryne carolinensis | reverse complement strand
TGCTAGGTCATCTTCTTCTCCTTACAGTCGCGCTCTTCTTACCAATGGCTAAAATAAAGACCTTAATGTGCCACATGTGGGCTTTAGAGACCTAAGGTCACCCCCATAGGGTAAGCAGCTGCCCCGTGTTATCCACCTTGCCAGCTGAAGTCTGTGGGAAGGCTCTGTGGCCGGCCTGAACTAACACAACTTGCCTGGGTCTCCAACTGCACCATGAAAGGAGGTGGGGGTGCAGCTGTTATTTACAAGGACCCATATCCCTCTGATACCCGGTACTGAAAGCTGGGGAATCTGCCACCTCTCTTGTTAATGATCCTCCACTAGGAGAAGTGGTGGAAGGTGCTCCAGCTTCTGTTGGCGATTCTCCACTAAAGGGAGCTGGCTGCAAAAAGCTGGAGGACCTTCTACCTCTGTCATTGCCAGCCAGCTCCCCCTAATAGAGGATAACTAACAGAAGCTGGAGCCCCTTCCCCCTCTGTCATTGCCAGCCAGCTCCCCCTAATAGAGGATAACTAACAGAAGCTGGAGCCCCTTCCCCCTCTGTCATTGCCAGCCAGCTCCCCCAATAGAGGATAACTAACAGAAGCTGGAGCCCCTTCCCCCTCTGTCATTGCCAGCCAGCTCCCCCTAATAGAGGATAACTAACAGAAGCTGGAGCCCCTTCCCCCCTCTGTCATTGAAAGCCATCTCCCCCAATAGAGGATAACTAACAGAAGCTGGAGCCCCTTCCCCCTCTGTCATTGAAAGCCATCTCCCCCAATAGAGGATAACTAACAGAAGCTGGAGCCCCTTCCCCCTCTGTCATTGCCAGCCAGCTCCCCCAATAGAGGATAACTAACAGAAGCTGGAGCCCCTTCCCCCTCTGTCATTGCCAGCCAGCTCCCCCAATAGAGGATAACTAACAGAAGCTGGAGCCCCTCCCCCCTCTGTCATTGCCAGCCAGCTCCCCCAATAGAGGATAACTAACAGAAGCTGGAGCCCCTTCCCCCTCTGTCATTGGCAGCCAGCTCTCCCAATAGAGGATAACTAACAGAAGCTGGAGCCCCTCCCCCCTCTGTCATTTAAAGCCAGCTCCCCCAATAGAGGATAACTAACAGAAGCTGGAGCCCCTTCCCCCTCTGTCATTGGCAGCCAGCTCTCCCAATAGAGGATAACTAACAGAAGCTGGAGCCCCTCCCCCCTCTGTCATTGCCAGCCAGCTCCCCCAATAGAGGATAACTAACAGAAGCTGGAGCCCCTTCCCCCTCTGTCATTTAAAGCCAGCTCCCCCAATAGAGGATAACTAACAGAAGCTGGAGCCCCTTCCCCCTCTGTCATTGGCAGCCAGCTCTCCCAATAGAGGATAACTAACAGAAGCTGGAGCCCCTTCCCCCTCTGTCATTGGCAGCCAGCTCTCCCAATAGAGGATAACTAACAGAAGCTGGAGCCCCTCCCCCCTCTGTCATTTAAAGCCAGCTCCCCCAATAGAGGATAACTAACAGAAGCTGGAGCCCCTTCCCCCTCTGTCATTGGCAGCCAGCTCTCCCAATAGAGGATAACTAACAGAAGCTGGAGCCCCTCCCCCCTCTGTCATTGCCAGCCAGCTCCCCCTAATAGAGGATAACTAACAGAAGCTGGAGCCCCTCCCCCCTCTGTCATTGCCAGCCAGCTCCCCCTAATAGAGGATAACTAACAGAAGCTGGAGCCCCTTCCCCCCTCTGTCATTGCCAGCCAGCTCCCCTAATAGAGGATAACTAACAGAAGCTGGAGCCCCTCCCCCCTCTGTCATTGCCAGCCAGCTCCCCTAATAGAGGATAACTAACAGAAGCTGGAGCCCCTTCCCCCCTCTGTCATTGCCAGCCAGCTCCCCTAATAGAGGATAACTAACAGAAGCTGGAGCCCCTCCCCCCTCTGTCATTGCCAGCCAGCTCCCCTAATAGAGGATAACTAACAGAAGCTGGAGCCCCTCCCCCCTCTGTCATTGCCAGCCAGCTCCCCCAATAGAGGATAACTAACAGAAGCTGGAGCCCCTCCCCCCTCTGTCATTGCCAGCCAGCTCCCCCAATAGAGGATAACTAACAGAAGCTGGAGCCCCTCCCCCCTCTGTCATTGCCAGCCAGCTCCCCTAATAGAGGATAACTAACAGAAGCTGGAGCCCCTCCCCCCTCTGTCATTGCCAGCCAGCTCCCCCAATAGAGGATAACTAACAGAAGCTGGAGCACCTTCCCCCTCTGTCATTGCCAGCCAGCTCTCCCAATAGAGGATAACTAACAGAAGCTGGAGCCCCTCCCCCCTCTGTCATTGCCAGCCAGCTCCCCTAATAGAGGATAACTAACAGAAGCTGGAGCCCCTCCCCCCTCTGTCATTGCCAGCCAGCTCCCCCAATAGAGGATAACTAACAGAAGCTGGAGCACCTTCCCCCTCTGTCATTGCCAGCCAGCTCCCCCAATAGAGGATAACTAACAGAAGCTGGAGCCCCTCCCCCCTCTGTCATTGAAAGCCATCTCCCCCAATAGAGGATAAGTACAGTGCACCAGTAAATAAGACAGTCACCACGTTACCGGCTGATGAAACCTGCATCTAACAAATTCTAATTATTTCCTTACCTGCCCCCACCATCACTTGTGACTTGTGGAGTGTGGTGTGACTCTATACACGGCAGTAAAGTTGCATGTATGGTGAATAATGGCAAAGATTAGAAAGACCAAAAAAATAGAGTGAATGACAGAAAGATAAATAAAGATAAATAAGAATGAATGAATGACAATAAAGTAAGAATAAAAGCAACACCAGAAAAAAAGAAAGCAGGAGTTTATAAAGATAGAATGGCAAAAAAAAATAGAATGAACTAGACAAAGTGCAATTTCCGGGGAAATTGTGTGAAGTGGTCTTGCCTCCACCAGTTCTCTCGGAGTAACTGGGTGGAGTGGGCGGAGTAACTGGGTGGCGTGGGCGGAGTTACTGGGCGGAGTGGGCGGGGTAACTGGGCGGCGTGGGCGGGGTAACTGGGCGGCGTGGGCGGGGTAACTGGGCGGCGTGGGCGGGGTAACTGGGTGGAGAGGGCGGGGTAACTGGGTGGAGAGGGCGGGGTAACTGGGTGGAGAGGGCGGGGTAACTGGGTGGAGTGGGCGAAGTAACTGAGTGGAGTGGGCGAAGTAACTGGGTGGAGTGGGCGGAGTAACTGGGTGGAGTGACTTGAGTAACTGGGTGGAGTGACTTGAGTAACTGGGCGGAGAGGGCGGGGTAACTGGGTGGAGAGGGCGGGGTAACTGGGTGGAGTGGGCGAAGTAACTGAGTGGAGTGGGCGGAGTAACTGGGTGGAGTGGGCGGAGTAACTGGGTGGAGTGGGCGGAGTAACTGGGTGGAGTGACTTGAGTAACTGGGTGGAGTGACTTGAGTAACTGGGTGGAGTGACTTGAGTAACTGTTGTGTGGTTGGAGTCACTGGAGTAACTGTGGAAAGGTTTGACTGAGCAGAGTAACTATATGGAGTAGGCAGAGTAACTGTATGGATTGTTTTGAGTAAAGATAGTAAGCATTCTTCTTTTTTCTATTGCCAGATTATTTATAGACATGTTAGAAGCTATTGTGTGGCTATTTAATTATTTATCTTTTTTAATGCAAATTTCGCGATACTGCTCCTTTAAGGGGAGTTTCCTGAGACTGGGTGTGTGGGCGGAGCAGCTGTAACGAGCCAGGCTGCAGCTGTGTTGCTATGGAAACTCACTCTGAGGTAAACTGAGAATGCACATTAAAACACATTTCTAATGCACTGGTGGTTGCCATATTCAAATGACTGTAGCTTAAAAAGTATACATCCTACAGCAAAGAGCTTTATACTGTAAGAATCACAAGAGCTAGGCGAACAATGTGTATAACATGTCTCTGAAATATTAAAAATGAAGGCACAGTCGCAGTTTAGAAATTGCCATTCAAATTTGTGGTGTCTAGAGTTGAGTTTCAATGAATGTCAATGGGAGGTGTGAGTTGCAAACAAAAGGTCATATTGTGAAATCTGTTCGGGCTATGGCTTAGCCTTGGACATTTTTAGCAGCAGCAGGGATAGCTGAACGTTTTGAACGGGATTAAAAATGAGGGAGAGGTCGCAGTTTAGAAATCATGTCCTGATTTTTGACTTAACACTCAGTTCCCACTCTAGCTTTGAACATTCCTCCCATTCATTACTATGGGAAAATTGCGCCAGAAAAACGCCAATATTTCGGAAACCGTTTGGCGAAACGTTCCACAAAATATAAGCACACCATTCGGGAACGATCCGCACGTTTTGGTATATTATGGTCTATGTAGTGTCAAAACTGTGGGAGGAGTTACAGTGCAAAAATGCTTTGAATAATAATAATAATATATTCTAAGTATGTCACACACCCCGCTTCAGATGGGTAATACCGACCTGAAGGGGCGTTCCTGCAGAGATGATGCAAAGAGAAAAGCCCCTCCCTGATCCATAAATACCTGGGACCTCCCACTCATCACCCAGTTTTCCATCTCTGCAAGACGGCGAGCAAGTCAGAAGATGATGCCTCCTCCTTGCTCAGGGGGAGTTCAGGTAGCCGGGGTAACCCCCGGCCTATTTGATTATATTTTCCGCTCGGCCATTCTTTTAACCAAGTGGGTTCCAGTCTTTAGTATTTACATGCCTCCTCAGCTTTGGCTGCGGGCTCGAGCGAGGGTATACGGGCACCCATGGTGCTGAGGAGCTGCGCTCCCCCCCCCGTGAGACCCTATCAGAGAGGGTAGGCGGCGGTTCCGGGTTGGTGATCCCGGTTTGGGATGCCCCGTCCCTGATTATTGTCCCTGGGGGGGGGGGGAAGGGGGGGTCCCACCTTAGTTCCTTTTAGGGGGTGGGGGTTCCCTATCTGTTCCCTTCTCCCTTTCCCCTGTGTGTTTGTGTTTTCACTTTGGATGTGTTTTTTGTTTATTCACTGTGGTCCACCTTAAGACTATTTCTTCACTTTTCTTCAGGCGTGAGGTAATTACCTCACGCCTGTGTGTAAGGGGGGCGGGGCCGGGCTGCGGCGCGTTGCCGCGGCCCGATTCCCCTTCCTGGCCTGGTGGGTTTTCTCAGCGGGTGCTCCGCCAGGCGGAGGCACCCGCCTGGAGCCTTTATTACCGGCGCCGACTTGCGGCGCGTCGCCGCGGTCCCGCCCCTCCTAAACTTTACCTCAGCGCAGTGTGCGCTATGGATGTCTCTGACGTGGGGGGGGGGGGGGGGCTGCTGCGTGGTGGCGCTGCGCGTGCTTTTTCTGACCACGCCTACTTTCTTCTCCTCCTCTCTGCCTTCTCCTCAGAGGATCCTTCCCGTGTTTTTTTCCAGCGGTTCCTGGCTCCAAACTGTGAGTGGCCCAGTGGGCCATGTTTGTTGATTCATATATGTATATATTTGTATGCCTTTACTTGGGTGACATTACTCCAATATGGGTCCCTTGTGTTTTTCAGGCGGAGGACGTCTGGGAAGCCTCATCTTTGTGATTAGAGGGTCTTTCCCGGTCCTAAATTCCTGGGGTCCATTAGAAATTCCTCCCACTCGGGACATTAAAGGGGCATCCCGGGTTGCTTACCGGCGTAATTCCCTGGGTCATAGCGACCACACAAAATCACCTTTATGGAGGCATCCCCTGATACTGGGGCGGGCACCCCTTCGGGGCATCCCAAAAAGTGCATGGTGTGCGGTGTTTCTATTACTGGGGACGATGTATTGCTATGTATTCCCTGTGCACAGCAAACTATTGCGCGGCAGTCCGGATCCCAGGCTACGGGTTCAGCACCGCCGGCTGATTCATCTCCACCTCCCACCCTGACGCGTGCTCCGTGTGACGTGGTCATGGGCAGGGATCTGCAAGCTGAAATGTGTGCCAGGTTGGCCACCCTTGAAAAGATCGTTTCCAGCTCGGCCGCCCGTTTGGCTCCGGCTAAGAGGAAACATGTGTCCCCGGCTCCGCCGGAGGATGACTGTGATGAATTTAATAATCTTGACTGGTCCGATTATTCTGTTCTGGAGGACGGAGAGGTGTCCGACGGTTCAGAGGTTACTGACGATGAGCATTCTGCGGGCGCTGATGCAGAGTTTAGTGAGCTGGGAAGATCAGCGGACTCCCCTCAAGCCTTGGCCTTGATGTTGGGGGTTCTGAATATCTCTCCTCCTGAGGCGGCATCACAGCAGGATGGTGAGCGGTTTGAGGAATCCAGGCCGCGCTTGGAATTCCTAAGCAGCGGCATTTTGACAAAATCATTGACAAAGAATGGGACAGGCCGGCTCGGCTACCGGGTATCCCTCAGGGGTGGGATAGGAATTATCCCTTTCCTGCTGAGGCGGTCAAGCGCTGGGCATTCCCCCCCGAGGTAGACGCCCCGGTTTTGGGGTTGTCTAATTACTCGGTTCTAAATAGGCCGGATTGCTCCACCCTCAAGGATGGGGAGGATAAACGTATTGATCAGATGGCTTGTCATGGTTTTACCAGCGTCGGGTCGGCCATACGGCCGGTCTGTGCCTCTGAGCTTATGGTGTTGGCGGCCAGATCCTTGGTTAGGGACCTGCTGACCTCTTCCGGGCTTCGTCCTGGGAGTAATGAGTTCATTAGTCTCAAACGCTGTGAGCTGTTTTTATCCTTTGTCTTGACAGCCCTGGATGACACCTTAATGATGGGTGGTAGAACGTCGGCTTTACTGGTGACTATTCGACGGTCGGTATGGTTGCGCCAGTGGGCGGCAGACTTTTTGTCCAAAAAGTCTCTGACGGCCCTACCCTTTGTGGGGTTGAGGCTCTTTGGAGAAACCTTGGACTCATTTACTCAGGGCGGTAGGCTACCGCAGCGTAAGAAGCAGCGTCGTTCCTTTCGGGGGGCGACCACTGCTGCCCCTTCCTTTCGTGGGGCCAGACCTGGAAGAGGATCTACATTTCGTTCTTCCAGAGGTGACTCGGGGAGCAGGGGCAGAGGACGTGCCCGCTCTGGATACAATTGGGGTTCCAAGCCGGCTATCATGCCAGCTCAGCAATGAGGGGGCGCCCTCACCCTTGCGGGTGGGGGGACGGCTCAAGCACTTCTCCCAGATTTGGGATCAGAAGTCTTGGACAGGTGGATTCGGGAAGTGGTGTCTTCCGGTTACAAGCTAGAGTTCGAGCTCCGCCCCCCCTCCAGGTTTCTCAGGTCTCGGTTGCCTTCGGAGCCCCTGGTGGCACAGGGGCTCCTGGTGGCAGTAAAGAGTCTTCTGGACATGGATGTCATTTGCCCCGTGCCTCCATCTGAGCAGGGCAAGGGTTTCTATTCCAATCTGTTCACGGTTCCCAAGAAGGACGGGTCGATCCGTCCTATCTTGGACCTCAAGCTTCTCAACAGGTTTGTCAGGCCGCGCAAATTCCGCATGAAGACCTTGCGCTCGGCCATTCAGTCTCTTCGTCAGGGAGATTTTCTGACGTCCATAGACATCAAAGACGCTTATCTACACATTCCGATTTTTCCGGCACACCAGAGGTTTCTCAGGTTTGTCGTAGAGGATCGTCACTTTCAGTTTGTGGCTCTTCCTTTCGGTCTCACCTCGGCACCTCGGGTGTTCACCAAGGTGCTGGCGGGGGTGATGGCTCTGCTCAGGGTTCAGGGCATTCGCATTGTACCCTATCTGGACGATCTGCTGATTATGGCAGATTCCTTCAGCCAAGCGGAGTCGGACACCGGTGTGGTGGTGTCCACTCTGGAGAGGTTCGGTTGGGTGATCAACCACCCCAAGTCTTCCCTTTGTCCGTCCAGGATTGTGACGTTTCTGGGGATGTCTTTGGACACCTTGCAGGCCAGGGTTTTTCTGCCCCAGGCCAAGATTCTTTTGATCCAGGAGTTAGTGCGGCTACTCTTGTCAGCTCCTCACCCGTCCATCCGGTTAGGGATGAGGCTGGTGGGATTAATGGTGGCCTCATTCGAGGCGGTTCCCTTTGCGCAATTCCATATGAGGATGCTTCTGCTTCATCTGCTGAAGGTTTGGGACAAGTCGCCACTGTCGTTGGACCAGTATTTCCGGTTGACCCCTCAAGTTCGTCGATCACTACAATGGTGGATGGGGTCTGTCAATCTGTTGAAGGGCAGATCCTTCCTGGCCCCGTGCTGGGAGATGGTCACCACGGATGCCAGTCTATCAGGCTGGGGGGGTGTTTGGACGGATTGCCAGTTTCAGGGTCTATGGAGTCCGCAGGAGGCTCACGAGTCCATCAACATTCTGGAATTGAGAGCCATCAGGTTGGTTCTGTTTCGCTTGACTCATCAGTTGAGGGGCCGGTCACTTCAGGTCCGGTCGGACAACAGGACGGCGGTTGCTTACATCAATCACCAGGGGGGGACTCGCAGCAGGAGTGCCCTCAGGGAGGTGTCTTTGATTCTGGACTGGGCGGAGGCCCACGTCCCGTGTATCTCAGCAGTCTACATTCCGGGAGCGGAAAACACGGAGGCGGACTCGCTGAGCAGGGCCTCATCTCGTCAGGGGGAGTGGTCTCTCAGTCCCAAGGTGTTCCGTTTGATTTGTCTCAGGTGGGGGTTCCCTGCGGTGGACCTCTTTGCCTCTCGGCACAATCACAAGCTTCCAGTTTTTGTGTCGCTCTCGCAGGATCCTCTGGCTCTGGCGGTGGATGCCATGTCTCTGAACTGGAGGGATCTGGGCTTGCTGTACCTGTTTCCCCCGTTCCCGTTGCTAGCCAGGGTGGTGCGCAAGCTGGCGCTGGAAGGCGCATCAGCGATCCTGGTGGCCCCGAGGTGGTCAAGGCGCGTTTGGTTCGCAGATCTGGTAAGGCTGGCAAAAGACCAGTTCGTGCTGCCTCTGAGTCCGGATCTGCTCACTCAGGGTCGGCTGCGTCATCCCAATTTACAATCGCTGGCTTTGACGGCGTGGCTGCTGAGTCCACTATCTTGAAAGAGGAAGGTCTTTCTGATGCTGTTATTCAGACACTTATCAGTGCCAGGAAACGGTCTTCATCAACCATTTATTATAGGTCATGGAAATCCTATATTGACTGGTGTGAGGGTAGGTCCCTTTCTTGCCGGGAGTTCTCTATTCCCAGGCTCTTGGAGTTTCTTCAACATGGTCTGGATCTGGGGCTCCAGATTAGTACCTTAAAGGGGCAGGTTTCTGCCCTGGCGGTTTTCTTTCAAAGGTCCTTTGCACTTCATCCCTTAGTCAAGACCTTCTTCCAAGGAGTTATGCATATACGGCCTCCTAGGAAGCCTTTTGTTCCGGTTTGGGATTTAAACTTGGTTCTTTCTGCTCTTCAGGGGCCTCCGTTTGAGCCCATGCATGAAGCTGCTTTGTCGTCCCTTACTCAGACGGTGGCCTTTTTGGTGGCTATCACTTCTGTTCGGCGTGTTTCTGAGTTGGCAGCTTTATCCTTTAAAGCTCCGTACTTTGAAAGGCATCAGGATAAGGTTGTTTTTCGTTTCAAACCAGATTTCCTTCCTAAGGTGGTTTCGGCTTTCCATTTCAATCAGGACATTGTTCTGCACTCTCTTTGTCCCAATCCTAGCACCGAGAAGGAGAGGGTGTTGCATTCCTTGGACGTTGTCCGCGCTGTGAAATATTACCTGGTGGCTACGTCTTCCTTTCGTAAGACGGATGCCTTCTTTGTGGTGCCCTCTGGGCCTAGGAAAGGTTTGCCTTCTGCCAAATCTTCTATCAGTAAATGGCTTCGTCAGGCCATCTTTGGGGTCTATTCTGCCAAGGGGAGGAGTCCCCCGTTTCGTGTTACTGCTCATTCTACTCGTGCTCTTGGAGCGTCCTGGGCCTTCCAGCACCAGGCCTCTGTTGAGCAGGTTTGTAAGGCCGCTACTTGGTCTTCTGTTCACACTTTTTCCAAGTTTTACAAGGTTGATGTTCGGGCCTCAGCGGATGCTGGTTTTGGCCGCCTGGTTTTACAAACTGTTGTGGCATAGGTTGTGCCTTGTTACCTTGTTTTGGATCCCCGCCCTTTTATGGACACTGCTGTTGGATGTCCCATGTGTTATGGATATCTGAAGCGGGGTGTGTGACATACTTAGAATAATACCATTTTGTGAAATACTCACCTGTAAAATGGGTATTATAAGTATGTCACACACCCCGCTTCACCCGCCCTTGTTTGGTACTCTGGATACTCTATATTGGGCATTTTGCGTGGTTCTTGGTTTTACTGTTGCCTCTTCCTGGTCCCTTACTTACTGCTTCTGTATACTGGGTGATGAGTGGGAGGTCCCAGGTATTTATGGATCAGGGAGGGGCTTTTCTCTTTGCATCATCTCTGCAGGAACGCCCCTTCAGGTCGGTATTACCCATGTGTTATGGATATCTGAAGCGGGGTGTGTGACATACTTATAATACCCATTTTACAGGTGAGTATTTCACAAAATGGTATTATCAGCGAGAACAATAAGTGATCTTGCCAAGCAAGACCACTTAAAGTGGACCAACACCCAGGATTTTGACTATCCTGGGTCTTGGTCCACTTCGGTGGGGCACCCCCGATCGGGGTGCCCCGCTGTGTGAAACCCCCCCTAACCCCCCGAAAAACTCACCTCTCCCCGCTCCCAGCGCCGACGTACAAGGGAAGATCTTGAACGTCTAAGCGGCGGCGGCCGCCGCCGCCTCCCTCGCGTCACTTTGAACGCGCGCGCCCCCGCGCCGGCCATTCGCAGACGGCCGGCGCGGAGGCGCGCACGCCTACAGGGGCGCGAGGGAGGCGGCGGCGGCCGGCCGCCGACGAAGATAAGGTAGGTGAGTTGGGGTGTTTGGGGGGGGTTTCACCCCGCGGGACATCCCGATCTCGGATGTCCCGCGGGGTGGGGGGTGATCGGCCCGGGAATCTTATAGATTCCCGGGCCGATCACCCGTGGGTGTTGGTCCACTTTAATAAGAGAAACAAAAGGAAGAAAAAGGAAAGGAATGGCAGAATGGACAGATTGATAGAAACAAACAGGGAATTGATGGAAAGAATGTAAGACTAGAAGGAAGGAACGAACCAAATAAAAGAGGGACCATTAGATACTGTATAATAGAATAAAAAAAGAAAGAAAGGGAATGGCAGAAAGAACAGATGAAAAGAACAAAAAACAATGGAAAGTGTAAATATACAGGGGTATATGAGTTGGAAGAGAATTGTTAATAACGTTGCTTATATAAAATATAAACATTGTTTACAAAAGTATAGAGAGAAAAGATAAAAATCCATATATAATAGAACAAAAGAAAGAAAAGGAATGGCAGAAAAAACTGATAAAAGGATTACATGGAAAGAAAAAATACAATAGAAAGAAAGAAAGACTGACTGGCTGGCTGACAGAAAGAGAGAAAGAAAAAGACTGACAGAAAGAGAGAAAGAAAAAGACTGGCAGAAAGAAAGAAAAAGACTGGCAGAAAGAAAGAAAAAGACTGGCAGAAAGAAAGAAAAAGACTGGCAGAAAGAAAGAAAAAAAGACTGGCAGAAAGAAAGAAAAAAAGACTGGCAGAAAGAAAGAAAAAAAGACTGGCAGAAAGAAAGAAAGACTGGCAGAAAGAAAGAAAAAGACTGGCAGAAAGAAAGAAAAAAAGACTGGCAGAAAGAAAGAAAAAGACTGGCAGAAAGAAAGAAAAAAAGACTGGCAGAAAGAAAGAAAGACTGGCAGAAAGAAAGAAAGACTGGCAGAAAGAAAGAAAGACTGGCAGAAAGAAAGAAAGACTGGCAGAAAGAAAGAAAAAGACTGGCAGAAAGAAAGAAAGAAAGAAACAGGAGGATGAATCCAGCTCCAGGGATAAAACTTTACTTTTACTAATAAAGTATAAAATGAAGTCCACGAGAAGAATTCAAAGCAAACGAAGTATCCGGCAAAACAGTGCCCCCCCCCCCCCCCCCCCCCCGTCCCTCACCAACACCGTGACGCGTTTGGTATGATTAAGGGCTCTTGAAGCCTGAAATGCGTCACGGTGTTGGTGAGGGACGGGGGGGGGGGGGGGGGGGGGGCACTGTTTTGCCGGATACTTCGTTTGCTTTGAATTCTTCTCATGGACTTCATTTTATACTTTATTAGTAAAAGTTAAGTTTTATCCCTGGAGCTGGATTTATCCTCCTGTTTCTGTTGCTGGAAATCTTCAAGAGTTTTTCCCTGAATCCGTGCTGGGGGGATTTTTTTCACTACTGGGTGAGCTGGTTATTTGCTATCACTTTGATCTATCTACTCTTGATCTACAGAAGGAAAGAAAGACTGACAAAAAGAAAGCAAAAGACTGACAAAAAGAAAGCAAAAGACTGACAAAAAGAAAGAAAAAGACTGACTGACAGAAAGAAAAAGACTGACTGACAGAAAGAAAAAGACTGACTGACTGACAGAAAGACTGACAAACAGACAGATAGACAGACAGGCTCTGGCCAATCAGCTCCAGGAGTCTTGGTTACAGTACGGTCCTGCATAGGGGCTGCCCAGGGTAAAGGGGCATGAGGTGGGCCCTCCCAAGATGCAGGGGCCCCTCTATCTCCCAGGGCCAGCCCTGGCCTGGTCATATAATGGGCTATAAAGCAATGGCTAACACAGGGTTATTCATGTGCCGTCCAGCTGCGTCACACATCCCTATGCTCTGCTGCGTTGGTCCATTTGCTATTTTTATTGACTTTATATCATTTGTCAGTACAATGTCATGAAGCTCTTTATACACTTTTAACCATAAATATAAAACAAGCTAAGAAATGACAGCACATGTGTGTGTAGCAGAAGACAGAGCGCTCAGTACTGGTTGGTGGGGGGTGACCATACTGTACCTGGGGGAGCGCCAGCCGCTTACAGTGGGGGCGTGGACCATCAGTTCCTTGGCGTTAAACCCGTCCTCGTGGCCGGAGGAGCTGAGCACAACAAATCCCATCTTATGCGGCATCCTGGTCACCTGCAAAGCAGACACACACCACCATCAGCACATCGCCCAACTCCCACCCGAATACAGTATCCCCCAGACTGAGAGTACCACCCTTCATTAACAGCGCTGCCTCTTTGCCTACTGTATTGTAGGTTTACTGTGATGGGAGTACCTCTACCTGCCATTGTATGTCTACTGTGATGTCATGAATAAGGACCCTGTGTCCGAAACGCGTTGACACCGGGACTTATCGTCTTATGCACTTTTACACTGCCTAAACTGTTGGATGGCGTTTTAATGAGGACGAAATAAAGATGGAGTTTTTCATATTTCTCAATCGCTGGTTGGCTTTGCTTCATTGAAATTGTGTCGGATGCGAGGTGAGCACTCGGAGCCGCAGCCGCCTTCGTGTTTCCCGCTGGTTTTGGATTTCCGCCGCAGGTAGAGCTGACTACCTACTGTCTTTACTGTGATGGGAGTACCTCTACCTGCCATTGTAAGTCTACTGTGATTGGAGTACCTCTACCTGCCATTGTATGTCTACTGTGATGGGAGTACCTCTACCTGCCATTGTATGTCTGCTGTGATGGGAGTACCTCTACCTGTCATTGTACATCTGCTGTGATGGGAGAACCTCTATCTGCCATTGTATGTCTACTGTGATGGGAGTACCTCTACCTGTCATTGTACGTCTGCTGTGATGGGAGTACCTTTACCTGTCATTGTACATCTGCTGTGATGGGAGTACCTTTACCTGTCATTGTACATCTGCTGTGATGGGAGTACCTCTACCTGTCATTGTACATCTGCTGTGATGGGAGTACCTCTACCTGTCATTGTACATCTGCTGTGATGGGAGTACCTTTACCTGTCATTGTACATCTGCTGTGATGGGAGTACCTTTACCTGTCATTGTACATCTGCTGTGATGGGAGAACCTCTATCTGCCATTGTATGTCTACTGTGATGGGAGCACCTCTACCTGCCATTGTATGTCTACTGTGATGGGAGTACCTCTACCTGCCATTGTATGTCTACTGTGATGGGAGTACCTCTACCTGCCATTGTATGTCTGCTGTGATGGGAGTACCTCTACCTGTCATTGTACATCTGCTGTGATGGGAGAACCTCTATCTGCCATTGTATGTCTACTGTGATGGGAGTACCTCTACCTGTCATTGTACGTCTGCTGTGATGGGAGTACCTTTACCTGTCATTGTACATCTGCTGTGATGGGAGTACCTTTACCTGTCATTGTACATCTGCTGTGATGGGAGTACCTTTACCTGTCATTGTACATCTGCTGTGATGGGAGTACCTTTACCTGTCATTGTACATCTGCTGTGATGGGAGTACCTTTACCTGTCATTGTACATCTGCTGTGATGGGAGTACCTTTCATTGTTACTGTGTGCTTTCTGTTATAGGAGCACATCTACAGTAGTTTTACTGTGATGGGAGTACCTCTACCTGCCATTGTAGTGTACTTTGATGGGAGTACCTCTGTATGTCAGTGTGTGTCTCCTGAGTTGGGAGTACCTTTCAGTGTTACTGTGTGCGTTCGACAGTATCTCTACTGTGATGAGAGTACTTCCACCTGCTATTATGGGTCTCCTGTAATGGGAGTACCTGTGTGTGCCAATGTGCTTCTGTAATGGGAGTACCCCCCCCCCCCCCCACTGGGGTACAGGCCACAGGGCTTAATGTCACCTACAGTGGGTGTCTTTGTCATTGTATGTCTCATAGAGGGATGTTTAGGATGGAGGTACCGCTATTTAACGCTGTTCATCTCCTGCAATGGGAGTACCTCCGTGTGTCACTGCATCTCCCCTGTAATAGGAGTACCTCTGTTCATTATTGTGTCTCCTGTAAATGCAGCACGTGTCCTTGCTGCGATGGGAGTACGCCTATTTGTCTCTTTCATTTAACAGGAGTACCTGGTTGTATTGTGTATAGTAATCTCTCCTGTGTTAAACCGGACCTTCACCATGATTTATTGAAAAGCCCAAACCCTTAAAAAAACTATTCCCCAGCACCTAAAATTAATATATTTTAAGTTTTTAGTCAGTTACTTATTATTCTTTCCCCCACTGGGCTGCAACTCTGTTCAGGACTTTAGGATACGGGCGCCGCCATCTTGACTCAGAAGCATCACACTTACTGAGGAGAGGAGAGTGGGATAAAGTACAGGGGGCAGGTTATAGCTGTGCTTTGCTCAGACAGAGCAGAGCTGGGGTCAGGTAAAGATCAGCAATCCCAGAATGCAGAGCAGCACAGTCAGAGGGAACTTCCTGTCTGTAGGCTGCTGATGTTCCATGAGCCGCCATCTTGGATGTTTAAAGGCTCATAACATGCAGTAGATGCAGGTAGGATGATTTTTAATGTGAGCAATCTGTATGTACAGGGTGTGGGAAACATATAAGATAGACTCTTATTCAGAGTGAAGGTCCGCTTTAAGAGTACTCCTGCCTCCTATAGTATGTCTCATGTAATGGGAGTACCCCTATGTGTATGTTTTCTGTGAAGAGAGTACCGCTCAGTAACTGTATCTCTACTGTCATGGGAGTACCTCTGTATGGCACATCTCTTTGATAGAGGTAATGCTATTTGTTATTATGTGGCTCCAGTGATAGGCATACCTCTATGTTTCATGGTATCCCTTCTGAGATGGGGTAGCTCTATTTATCATTGTATCTCTCAGGTGATGGGAGTACTTCTGTTATTCTAGGTCTCCTGTGATAGGAGTATCTATGCGTGTCTCATTTCTGCGTTTGTATCATCATATCTCCCCTGTGATGGGATATATCTCCCATATTGGTCATAGCCTCTCAAGTGATGGGAGTACCTGTGTGTGTCATACCTCAGGTGATGGGACTACGTGTGTATGTGTTTCATCACTTCCCTCAGGTGATGGGAGTACCTGCGTGTGACATATCTACAGTGATGCGGGTACTTGTGTGTGTCGTATCTCAGGTAATGGGGGTACCTGTGTGTGTCATATCTCAGGTGATGGGAGTACCTGTGTGTGTCATATCTCAGGTGATGGGAGTACCTGTGTGTGTCATATCTCAGGTGATGGCAGTACCTGTGTGTGTCATATCTCAGGTGATGGGAGTACCTGTGTGTGTCATATCTCAGGTGATGGCAGTACCTGAGTGTGCCATTAGATCTCAGGTGATGGGAGTACCCGAGTGTGCCATTAGATCTCAGGTGATGGGAGTACCCGAGTGTGCCATTAGATCTCAGGTGATGGGAGTACCCGAGTGTGCCATTAGATCTCAGGTGATGGGAGTGCCCGAGTGTGCCATTAGATCTCAGGTGATGGGGAGTACCTGAGTGTGCCATTAGATCTCAGGTGATGGGAGTACCCGAGTGTGCCATTAGATCTCAGGTGATGGGAGTACCTCTGTGTGTCATTGCTTCTCTCGTGTGATGGGAGTACCTCTGTGTGTCATTGCTTCTCTCGTGTGATGGGAGTACCTCTGTGTGTCATTGCTTCTCTCGTGTGATGGGAGTACCTCTGTGTGTCATTGCTTCTCTCGTGTGATGGGAGTACCTCTGTGTGTCATTGCTTCTCTCATGTGATGGGAGTACCTCTGTGTGTCATTGCTTCTCTCGTGTGATGGGAGTACCTCTGTGTGTCATTGCTTCTCTCATGTGATGGGAGTACCTCTGTGTGTCATTGCTTCTCTCGTGTGATGGGAGTACCTTTGTGTGTCATTGCTTCTCTCATGTGATGGGAGTACCTCTGTGTGACATTTCTTCTCTCTGTGTCATTGCTTCTCTAGTGTGATGGGAGTACCTCTGTGTGTCATTGCTTCCCTCATGTGATGGGAGTACCTGTATCTCTTCGCTCAGGTGATGGAGGTTTCTAGAAGTTGCTCACACCTGTGAGTAGGGAGTGTGAGCGGCGACGCCCCCAGGTGAGTCCGGCTCTCCGGTTTATCGGTAGAATCCCCGGTTGCGCTGCTAACAGGGCGGCTGCCGGGTGACACCGCACCGCTACCTCCACTTCTTCATCTCCATAACCACGGCTTCACAACAACCGGCCGCGCGAGGGCTGCTGGGAGGTTTAGTGACTCGCTGGGTGGAACTGAGCATGCGTCCTGGGTGTTCTGGCTTCACCTGGCTTTTGCGCAAACGTAATAGGTGTAGCTGCTAAAAAAAACGCGCATGCCTTCACAAGTGAGTGGCGAAAAAGGCGTGCGCTTATGTTGTGGGCGTATCAGCATTTGTCATATGCTTTACGAAGTTATTACGCATGCGTGGAGGGTGTACTAAGCTGCCTAAACTGCAGTTTTCGCTGCCTAGCGAGTGATTTTGCGCTTGCGCGTTGGGTATTCACTCTTTGCCATCAACGGCACTGCGCATGCTCATTAGGTACAGAATAGCCAGGACTGTTGTCGGCATCTGAGACGCCTCTGCGCATGCTCAATGGGTGGACTGCACAGCCAGGACTTGTGTAGGCATCAGAGGCGGCTCTACGCATGCGTTTGTTTGTGTTTGATCACACTGTACTAAAAAGGAAGCGGTACATTATGATCGCATCGGTATGGGCAGCAATTCCTCGGCGCACAAACGCATGAAGATATTTAAGATAAGGACACCGGGCAGTGATAGTAAATATGGGTTAGCCTGCAGGAATCTCAAGGAGCTGAAGGAGAAGGGTTGTAAGAAATTCCAGGTACTTCCCTGTTAACTGTGCATTCTGATTGGCCAGTCTGTTTAAAGCAGTCCTTCACTCTGAATAAGAGCCTATCTTATATGTTTCCCACACCCTGTACACACAGATTGCTCACATTAATCCGGACCTTCACCCTGAATAAGAGCTTATCTTATATGTTTCCCACACCCTGTACATACAGATTGCCCACATTAATCCGGACCTTCACCCTGAATAAGAGCCTATCTTATGTTTCCCACACCCTGTACATACAGATTGCTCACATTAAAAATCATCCTACCTGCATCTACTGCATGTTATGAGCCTTTTTAACATCCAAGATGGCGGCTCATGGAACATCAGGCAGCCTGCAAACAGGAAGTGCCTTCTGACTGTGCTGCTCTGCATTCTGGGACTGCTGACCTTTTCCTGACCCCAGCTCTGCTCCATCTAAGTAAAGCACAGTTATAACCCACCCTCCTGAACTTTATCCCGCTCTCCTCAGTAAGTGTGATGCTTCTGAGTCAAGATGGCGGCGCCCGTATCCTAAAGTCCTGAACAGAATTTCATCCCAGTGGGGGAAAGAATAATAAGTAAGTGACTAAAAACTTAAAATATATTAATTTTAGATGTTGGGGAATCGTTTTATAAGGGTTTGGACTTTTCAATAAATCACGGTGAAGGTCCGGTTTAATATTAATATTACGAATCCTATTCCATGGCGCTGTACAGCGTAGCATTGGCAGCCGATAGTGATGAAACCTGAAAGTTTCAGTTTGGTTGAAGAGGACCTAAACCCCTTTCATCCAGTGCCGGCGGATTCTCTGTCCACTGGGCATTCCGATTTGGGATTCCCCGCTGTGTGAAAACAACTGGAATCACCAGTATATTATTTTCATGGCTGATGGGCGCTCTATCTCCCATCCATTCGGACAAGCTTGTACCGGAGGGCGAGCACCAGCCACAGTGAAACCAGGGATGCCGTCTGCTCCCTGCTCCGTATGCTGGGACAAACTGTGTATTAAAGCGGACCTTCACTCTGAATTAGAGCATATCTTATATGTTTCCCGCACCCTGTACATACAGATTGCTCACATTAAAAATCATCCTACCTGCATCTACTGCATGCTATGAACCTTTAAACATCCAAGATGGCGGCTCATGGAGCATCAGGCAGCCTGCAAACAGGAAGTGTCTTTTGACTGTGTTGCTCTGCATTCTGGGATTGCTGTCCTTTCCCTGACCCCAGCTCTGCTCTGTCTGTGCAAAACACAGCTATAAACCCCCTCACCCTGTACTTTCTCCCACTCTCCTCTTCTCAATTTGTGATGCTTCTGAGTCCTGAACAGAGTTGCAGCCAGTGGGGCAAAGAATAATAAGTAAGTGATTAAAAATAAATATATTAATTGTAAATGCTGGGGAATAGTTTTTAAAGGGGGCCAACACCCAGGATTTTGACTATCCTGGTTTTTGGTCCACTTCGATCGATCGGGGGTGCCCCGCTGTGTGAAACCCCCCAGAAACCCCGAAAAACCCACCTATCCTCGCTCCCACTTGACCGCCGACGGACAACGGAGTGCGCCCGCCGCTGCCGCGTCACTCTTACAGGGCGCGTGCCCGCGCCGGCCGTTTGTGAATGGGTGCGCGTCCTGTTAGAGGGACTCGCGAGAGGCGGCGGCGGGCGCCACTGGATCGTGGATAAGGTAGGGATTTAGGGGTTTCTGGGGGGTTTTACACAGCGGGGCACCCCCGTTCGGGGTGCCCCGCAGTCAGGGGTCTGATCAGTTCGGGAATCTTATAGATTCCCGGGCCGATCATGGGAGGGTGTTGGTCCACTTTAAGGGTTTGGGCTTTTCATTAAATGATGCTGAAGGCCCGGTTTAAAGTGGAACAAAACCTGTAAATTTGACTCCCAGGTTTGGTATAGTGCCCCGGTGGCATCCTGAATTCGGATTCCTCGCTGTGTGAAACCCCCGAGAATCCCACTAAAATTCACCTTTCCCCGCTCCGACGCATGTGCAGGCTGTTGTCCGATCAGAGCCCTTTGGCTTGACTACGTCATTCGGTAAAGGATTTTGGTTGCAATGAATGGGGATCGCAAGCTGCCGCAACCCCTGTGTCCCCGGCCTTGTGTGGGCTCCCGTCCCGCCTATCATCCTGATTCTGTGTGCGCTGTGGGCACCCTGGGCGATGCCCCCTGCAAAATTAGCTGCATGGGGCAATGTTTCTTTAATGGTTTTGGTCCACATTAAAAGCATTGAAATTAACAAGTGGAGCATAGCTGTGCTGCTCTGTATCTGCCCATATTTGCACAGTCAGGCATAATCAGAAGCAGCAATGCTTAATCACGCCACTAGCTACGAAAGTAGGAAAAAAGAATATCGTAGATGTTTAAAGTGGACCAAAACCCACCGCGATCGTGAATCTATAAGATTCCCTGGCCGACCGAATCGGGGTACCCCCCCCCCCGTGTGAACCCCCCAGGTCGCCCCATACACTTACCTTGTTTCATGGTCCAATGGCGCATGCGCGAGCCGCATCCCTGTTATCCCTTTAGCAGGGCGCGTGCCCGCACCAGGCATTTGTGAATGGCTGGCGCAGGCACGTTCCCTGTTAGAGGGTAGCGGGGGATGTGGCCGTCAGCATGCTCAGATCCGCTAGCCTTAGACGAATGCTTAGATGACGTGACGTCAACGGCTCCGAGACCACTGATTGGACGAGTAGCTGCAAATAGGTGAGTTGGCTTATGCGATCTGGGGGGTTTCACGCAGCAGGGCACCCCGATCGGGGGGAGAGGACCAAAACCCAGGATAGTCAAAAACCTGAGTTTTGGTCCACTTTAAATGCGAGGAGTGACTATATAAATAAATAAATAAATATATATATATATATATATATATATATATATATATATATATGTCAGGATATTCAGAATTACAAGTAAATAAGATCCCTGCATTCTCAGGCTGTACACGCCATTCAGATAGGCTGGAGGGGGAGCGCAGTTACCACTGGGGGTGCGCCTGCTCTCGCTCTCCACTGAAGCAAATCAGATCCGTTTACCGAATTACAGTCACGGCAAATGGCAAAGTCCGCGCATGTGCCACTGGACTGGGAAGAGATGAGCTGTACTGGACGATCAGGGGGTTTTACACTGCAGGGCATCCCAATCCCAGGGCATGGCTTAACGCCTTCCCTCAGGGCCTGAATCAGGATGCCCCACTGTGTGAGACCCCATTAAATCGCTGTCCCCGCTCACCTAACCTTGTTCCAATGAGGTATGCGCAGGTCACAGCCCCCCTATAACTTTAGCTAGATGCATACCTGGGGCAGCCATTTGTGATTGGCCAGCCTGGGCACGCCCCCAGCAAGAGATGAGCAATTAGTGGCCCGCTCTGCACCATTCAGCTCGCTAACTGATGTGATGTCACAGCGTCTTGTATAACTGAATGGAGCTGAGCTGATTCTGCAGCAGCTGGATCATGTAAGTGCATAATGGCTTCCTATCTGTTGTACACACTGCATTGTGTTAAATGGCCCCTCACTTGCCGCAGCCCACCCACCAAGTTCCGTTTTATTTATTTATATTATATTTATTTTTGTAAACAAAAAGTTGCCACTGATCTGATTTTTGCTTAGGGGGCCCACTGGCAAGTGGTAGCCCCTTGCTTTTACATGGAAGAAAACCCAGGATTTTAACTATCTTGGGTTTTGGACCTTGCCCCCGGGGCACCCAGATCGGGGGGTGCCTCGTTGTGCCCAAACAAACTCACCTCTTCCCGGTCCTATGGCGCATGCACATGTCCAATCAGCGTGCTCTGATCCACTGACGTCCCTTTGTCTAAGCCCTGGTCTAAGGCAGCGGTTCTGAGCGTGCTGACGGACGCATCCCCCGGCGCATCACAAATGCCTGGCACGGGCACACACCCTGCTAGAGGGATAGGGGGGATGCGGCTCACACATTCGCCGTTGGACCAGAAAAGAATCGATCGGCCTGGGAATCTTATAGATTTCAATGCCGATCGCTACGGGTTTTGGTCTACTTTAAGCACGCCACTGCTTGGGGATATAATTAGCATCTTCTGTTTTGCTCACAGCTCCCTCCAAGCGGCGCCCGGGTGTGTTTGTATGAAGATGGCACCGAAATCAGCGATGAATACCTTACTAAACTCCCGGATAACACGGAGCTGGTGCTGCTGACTGCTGGACAGACATGGCGAGGATGTAAGTTGTCTTTGAGCGGACCTTCACCCTGAATATGAGCCCATCTGTACATACAGATTGCCCACATTAAAATTCATCCTACCTGCATCTATTGCATGTAAGAGCCTCCAAGATGGCGGCTCATGGGTCATCAGGCAGCCTGCAAACAGGAAGTGCCTTCTTGCTGTGTCACTCTGCATTCTGGGATTGCTGACCTTTCCCTGACCCCAGCTCTGCTCTCTCTGTGCAAAGCACAGCTATAACCCCGCCCCCTGCACTTTATCGCGCTCTCCTCTCCTCAGTATGTGTGATGCTTCTGAGTCAAGATGGCAGCGGCCGTATCCAAGAGTCCTGGACAGAGTTGCAGCCTGGTGGGGGAAAGAATAATATGTAAATAATTAAAAACTTAAAATATATTAATTTTAGATGCTGGGAATAGTTTTTTGAGGATTTGGGCTTTTCATTAAATCATGCTGAAGGTCCAGTTTAATAATTGTATTTGTGAGGGGGCGTGTGAGGTCTGACCGTGATAAGTGAGCCCCAAACTCTGTAGGAAGAATGAGGATGTGGTGCTTAACAAAATGTCACTTCAATGGCTAAACCAGGGATGCACAGCCTGAGGAGCCCGGGGTCACATCACCTCTCCCTGCCTGAACTTGCCGATTTCTTCTCACCTCTGCTCTCCTCACCTCAGCCACCTCGCCACTTTCTTGCCTCACCTCAGCCTCATTTTTCCACCTCTTCTTACTTCACCTTTTCCCGCCTAAACCCTGCCCACTTCTTTCCACCTCGCCTTGGCCAACCTCATCTCTGCCTCTTCTTTACTAATCTCACCTCTTCCCACTTCAACCTACTTCACGTTTTCCGCCTAAACCTTCCACTTCTATCTATCCACCTCACCTCTTCAGCTCAGATCTGCCTTCATATAACCATCTCTGCTCACCTCACCTCTTCTTGCCTTTTCACCCCTGCCTACTCCCTCCTACCTCCCCTCTTCTCTATTCACCTCTTGCCGCCTCACCTCAGCCAACCTCACTTCAGCTCACTTCACCTCTACCTGCCTTTTCCCACCTCGCCTCTGCTCACCTCTTCCTGTCTCACTTGTGCTCACTTTACCATTTCATCCCCCCAGCCCACTTCACGTGATGCACACCCTGCTGCCAATCAATAAGAGGAGCCTGATTTCCTGCAACTGGTAGCAGGGATACACAGCCCTGGCCAGCTGGGGAGAATGCGATCAGCATCGGAGCTGATGGTACTCAAAAGGGACTGATGCAGCCCCCGGGACTCGAGCTTGAGTCTGTAGGCGGAAAGGTGACGCAGCGTGCAATATCCCCCCCTCATAACTCCCATAACGGGCATCATGCAACCCCCCATCCCGTAAGAACTCCATGAACAGGTAGTGTGCAGAATTCCTTATCCCCCCAAGAATGCCCATAACAGGCAGCATTCAAAATCCCCCCCCCCCCAAGAATAACAGGCAAAATACCCCTCCCACTCAAGAATTACAGGAAGTGTTCAGAATCCCACCAAGAACCCCATAACTGGACGCATGCAGAACCTCCCCCTTCCCTATAACAGAAAGCACGGCAGAACCTACCTAAGGGAGCCCTGCATTGTGTGAGGAGGAAGCAACACAGCTCTGTTATGACAGAGCAAACGGGACCAGCGGCCGGACAGGTAGCTGTTATACTCACAAACATGGCCCCAGTGGAGCTTGCTGCTCCATCCTACATAACTCACACAAATGACATTAGCTGTCACATGACAGAGCACGTAGGACAAGGGACGCACAAGCAGTACTGGGGAGCTGTTAGAGAGTATAATGGCTACCTGTCCGGCCGCTGGTCCTGTTTGCTCTGTCATAACAGAGCTGCGTCGCTATGCACACACACACACACACACACACACACACACACACACACACACACACACACACACACTCCCGTATCAATGGTCTGTGCATGGCCAGAGCACATTGTTTTGAATGCGAGCCAGACAAACACAGGCCAAGCCCACCTGCCGGCTGGACCCAGGGCTGTGAGAGGTTAATCGGTGGCACGGGAGCACCAGTAAGGTGAGTGGACTTATTCTAAGCATACAGCACGTCCTGCTCCAGATATAGTCATAACATGTGGGTAATCCTCCGCCTGAGGCGCCGTGCACTGCAGACATGTAGAAAACAAGCTCCTCCCGGCCCTACATATACCGAGGGACCTCCCACAAATCCCCAGATTTCTCTGCAGTGCTGGAACTGCGAAGACATGAAGTATCACGCTCTCGCAGGCGAGCTGGGCTTTACAGCCCGAGGCCCTGCGGGACTATTTCCACCCGTCCTCTCTGTGAAGAATATGCCTCCCAGCCTGGGCTGCGTTGGTCGGGTGAAGGTAGGCAGCACCTTGTGTGCTTAACGGAGCCATGCTCCACCGCAATCCCCCACCATAGGGTAGGCGGTCAAGGCTAATGGTGAGCCTTCAGTGGATGCCCCTCCCGCATCTTTGCCCCACGCCCCGTGTAGCGGTGAACCCCGAATGCTGGGTCACCTTCTCCCTTAGTTCCCCCCGTTAGTGGGGGGAAAAAGGGGGGAGGTTGTGTACGTTGGCCTAACCTTGCCCTATTACACTGTATGCTTATTGCCTTTATTGGTTACAGGGGGTCAGAGCCGCACTCCAAACATTATGTTAACGTTGGCCGCAGCGCCTTTAATGTATTTTGACTTGGCGCGTACGGCGGCTCTGTTTTCACGCCGCTATGGCGTTTATTACTGTCCCTGTGGGGCCCCGTGGCTATTACAGGGACTCTGTCCTGGTTATTGTCCTGGTTGTTGTCCTGGGTTATTGTTAACCAGGACTCTCTGGCCTTGGTCATAGGGACCTAGTATGGCTCGGTCAGGACATTATACTCTATATGTCTTAACTTCTTCACCCCGCTAGGTGGGGTCCTGCACAATATTGCTGTAGCAAGGGTGTACCGTTACGCTGGGGGCCCTGGGTGGCCCAGTGGGGTGCGGTTTGCAGATTCTGCTGAAGACAGTTGTACTGTGTGCCCTCCCCCGAGGGCTATTCTGCCTATTCAGGCTCCTTACTACGTCGCCCCTATCTATAGGGATTGGACGGTTTGTTCTTCACCCTATTGGAGATGGTTCTCTCTGGGTGTCTTCTCCTTGGAGGGTTAGACCTTGCTCCCTCCTCTTCTTTTCTTCTCCCTTCTCTGCCGGCTATGTTGGGAGATGTCGCTCTAGTTTGCTTGCTTGGACTAGCTCTCTCTCCTGCGGGATGTTGCCTTATCCCTGGGCCCTAGAGTTCTTACAGCATGACTGAAGTTGGTTCCCTAACTCAGGTCTCTGGGGGGTTTCGGGGCTCGCCCTGTTCGCCCACTGCGGAGCCTAGTCCAATCTTCTGTGTTGAGCATTCCTCAGGGGTTGCTCAGGTGCATTCCCCAAGGAATTCCTAAGATCCCTGTGGGGAGGTTTCTTATCCTGATGCCCTGCTAAGGGTTCCCCTGGGTCTTATTCAGGTTCCTGTCTGAGCTGTTCCTTCCCTCACATCGCTCTTCCGGGGCGGTGGCTTCATTCAAAAGTGTGCCTTAGGGGATGGCTTGTTAGCCTAGTCTCTCTCTCTCTCTCTCTCTCTCTCTATATATATATATACATATATATATATATATATATATATATATATATATATATATATCTGTACACCTTTAGGCGTGGATGTTCCGCCTTACACCGAGTTTGGGTCCAGGCGGAGTTTGTTATTCTCCTTTATTCCAGACCCTCCGGCCTCGGGGCTAGTGTCTTGCTTATTCTGAGCCTAAAGGGGTCTGTCTCCCTCCACTGGCACTGGAGACTCCTGGAATGTTCCCTGTCAATGATTGGGACGATGCCACTTGGGGCTTATGCAACAGGATTGATTGCTTCCACGGGGGTAGGAGCCCTTTGGATTGGTCTTGCTCGGTTGGTTCGTCCTTCTGAGCCAAAAGTGAACGTTTCGGCTCTTGCTGAGCCTTGTTAGCGTTGTTTTTCAGTATTCCCGCTGGTCTCGCCGAGACCAGGGTTCGTATTCCCCGATGGGGAGAGTTTTAAGGTTGCCATGGCTACCCTGTTTTCCAGTAGCGTGGTTAGGCTGTTACTCTGGCCTATTTGTTTAGGGGAAATTTATTCTTCTCTCTTGGGTTTTGTTCTCTTTCTACTTGTGCTTGGCTTGGGCCTTTCATAAGTTGAGTTAGAGCATTGCTCATGCTGCTCTTGGTAGCAAGATTGCGGGTGACAGCGCTGTTACTGTTGGCTGTGCCTTTTCTCATGGGGATCCCACCCTACTTTATGGACACTGCTATTGGATGTCCCACATGTTATTACTATATCTGGAGCAGGACGTGCTGTATGCTTAGAATAATACAACTCTGTGAAGTACTCACCTGTAGAGTTGATATTATACGCATACAGCACGTCCTGCTCCACCCCACCCTGGTTCACCTTGTTCTGGATCCCCTGTTTGGTGATTATTATCTTGGATATTATTGCCAGTCTCTGGGTGGTTGTTTTCCTCCTGGCTTCTCTTTCTCACTGCTTGTCAATGCTGGGGATTTGTGGGAGGTCCCTCGGTATATGTAGGGCCGGGAGGAGCTTGTTTTCTACATGTCTGCAGTGCACGGCGCCTCAGGCGGAGGATTACCCACATGTCATTACTATATCTGGAGCAGGACGTGCTGTATTCGTATAATATCAACTCTACAGGTGAGTACTTCACAGAGTTGTATTTTCCTTTACCAGCCCACACTTGTGCCATAAGATGCACAGACACCCCCACACTTTTGCGTCTTATGCAGTGAAAAATACTATATTTAAAAACTGCAATGAATGTCTGTACACCTGGTCTGGCAAAACACGTTTTTAGTAATATTGAATAACTTGTGTTCTTAAAGAATTGTCACCCAAGGCTAATGATGCTCTTTAGATTGGCTAAGAAAATAATAATGGTCTTATTTGATATCTATTGATTTTCTGGTTTGTGCTAATGAAAAGACAAAGTAATAGAGAGGTGGGGCCAGATCCAAAGAAGCGGGCAGTGGACTCTCAGCCCACCCGGGTGGGGGATTTGTATGTACTTTGCTGGTATCACAGATAGCACAAGCATTTCTATTACACTGCTACCTCGATATAACGCTGCTGTTTGGCACCAATAAAGGGAACCGCGTTATAGCTGTAATCTGTAAGGTTCACGCTAGATATGACCTCGCTATATTCATGCATTCCTCATCTGTTGGCCTTTGAGGCCTTGTTTTTTCATTTGAACAAATATTCAGGTTACACTAATGATTGTGTTCGGTACATCCTGATGGCTTCGGAGTTCCTCCTGGGCCACAATTGCTTTTGCTTTGATGGCAGGATCTCTGGAGGTGTGGCACTTCCATGGGTTTGCCCTTCTCACCATCACTGGCCAATTTGTACATGGGATGGTGGGAGGAACGTCACATCTTTGGAGATAGTAACCCCTTTTCATCTAATATCTACCTTTATGGTCGATATATCGACGATATATCATCGTTTGGCGGGGCACTGAGGAGGAGCTCTGGGTTTTCGGGAAGTATGTGAATACCAAAGACTATAACCTTACATTTACAGAAGAACATAGAAAAGAACAAATCTCCTTTTTTGGATTTTCAGTTGTGGAGTGTGAGAGAACGAGTAAACACCAGTAACTTTAGGAAGCCCACTGCGGAAAAATTCTCTCCTACATGCTTCGAGTCTGTACCCCTTACATACTAGGAAAGCTGTGCCAGTGGGGAAAGTACTCAGAATTAAGTGTAATTGTACTAGTCTGAATTAAGTGTAATTGTACGTTGGATAGTGATTTTCAAAAAGAGTCTAAGGAATTGAAAGATAACTTTGAGAATGAGGGGGTATCCCGAATGGATACTGAATAGAGCACAACAAGATGCCGATAGCAGAGAATGAAAAGATCTGTTAAAAGATTAAAGAGAGTCACCTAAGCACGCAGCGCAATTAATTTTTTCACTCCCTATAGCCTGGAAACAAAAATACCCAGATCATTAGAAATAATTTGCAGATTTTGAAATGTGATCCTAAATTGAATAAGGTGATGTCCCAGGGCATTAAGGCAGTGGCTAGACAAGCTCTGACAATAGGAGCTAGGCTGGCCCCTTTTATGGTTTTTGGACCCAGGAGACAGGACACATGGCTCACTACAGCGGGCAGTAAGAGTAAGGAATTAATTTCCACTACTAGTGGCAGGAAATTTGAAATGCGACAGTTTATTAACTGTGAAACCAGGGGAGTGATTAAATAAATCACATGTGAAAAATGTGCCATAAAATATGTGGGCTGCACGGCTAGAAGTTTAAAGAAGAGATTTGGGGAGCATCTATATGGGGCCATGAAGGAATATATTAGTAATGTGTCTCACGTTTTAAAACATGTCATTCAGTGTCATCAGGGTGATGTCTCCAGTCTTAAAATACAAGGAATAGAAAGGGTAAAGTTGGGACCATGGGGAGGGGACCTCAGAAGATTGCTTTTTATGAAAGAGTCCAAGTGGATCTTCATGTCGGGCACGAGGACCCCCCAAGGCCTCAACTTCCGTTTTGATGTTAGCGTGTGCACTGGGGTATAAGCAATTTTTGTAATCTCTACATTTTTATATGTGTAATTAATTGCAGATTTGGACCCAGTCTCCAGGCTGGGGTTGTGCAATTCCAGTGATCCAGACCCAGTGGTAATTGGGGTTGCAGTACGTTGTGGCGTTGAGATTCAATTGATTGTCTGTTCAGTTCAGTTGTATTTTGATAAATATTTGTATATTCATTTAATATGAATGCAATAGAATCATAATAGTATACTTGATTAGAGATTGTTGTTATATTTCCAAATTGGGATTTAGCTTCACACATGGCACATTTTGGTCATTTGTAAACCATCCTCCTTGGTAGTTCCCCTTGCACTGGGTCACCGGCAGTTTGACAGGCGGGTGGTGTGTCTCGGGTGCCTTCCCCCCTATGTTATAGATATACCTGAGTGCTAGACAATATACAGACACAATAAACGTCAATGCTGAGATCAGACTAATCCATCATAGATTTGTTTCACTCGAATCTGTCCATTGATATGGAAAGCCACGTAAAAGCTCTTTGTGAATATATACAGCTGCCTGTCCTATTAAAATGTTGTAACCTTTATTCCATTTCTTTGATATCAAGTTATTACAGACATTGATCGGCTGCTGAATGCCTTTTATAAGAGACAGACGGATGTTGCCGAAGCTGCTCAGAGACTCTTGTCAGATGAACAGGCTCCTAAGACACAGAAGATGCTGGTGGATTTCATACACAACCTCAACGAAAACATCTCGGCAGAGAATCGGGTGGAAGATGAGCCGTGGTTTGAAGGTTGGTTGAAGCCAGATATGGCTGATCTGTAAATGATGGAGGCAGAAGGTCCTCATGTCACATGATGGTGGTAATCTGCTGATAAATAGTGTTGGGTGAACCCCCCCCCCCCAAAGTGTGGGTTTGGCAAGTTCGGCCAAACTTTGAAAAAAAGTTTGGATTCAGGGCCCCAAACCCTGTCACCATTGAAACTAATGGGTTACCTAACTTTGGGCATGGCAATTATGCCTCTGGGGGCCCCTACGCCCCCCCACTTCTCACCCACCTGGGCAGAGGGGGGCTGCCTGTCATGAGGCTCCCAGATGCAGAAGTGTGCAACAGAAAGCACTGCTGTACAATTTACCTGAGCACCGATCCAGTCCCTGGTCGGCGGCAGCATTCTGTTCAAATGGTCCACGGCAGGGGCCACAGAAAGATGGTGCCTAGTGCCAGCACTGCCAGCTGTGGCCCCGACTGGGGACCATTTGAAAAGAACGCCGCCACCGAACAGGGATCAGATCAGGGCTCAGTTATGTTATACAGCAGCTTCCTTCTGCTGCACCCTTTATAATGCAAAACAGCCCATCAACCAGCTTTACCATGTTCAGGCCGAACGCCAAACACAAACACAGACTTATGGCTGAAGTCCGTGTTCAGCTTTGGGAATCTGAACTTGGAAAGTTCGATACGAACCCGAATATTGTGGTTTGGGTTCGCCCAACACTACTGATAAATCCTTGTGCCTTATCCAGGTCTACAATAATTACTAGACCCGGAGATCTTCTCTCAGCTTCCACTTGTGTCCCTACTAGCTCTTCTACTCTGGCTACTGCCTGTTGTGAAGAGAGCTATGGGAGCCCGGGATTCCCCACTGGAGAGAAACAATACATGGGAGAGTAATATTATGGGTGTGGTCCCCTCGTTTGCTCCTCCAGGATGGATCCCCCGCAGTTTGAAACTCACCTTCACCAGGTATCCCCTGCGTTTCTTGCATGGCCTTTGTCCTGCTGTGCATGCTCACCCTGCCCGGCAGACTTCAATGGACTGAATGTGCAGCTAAGCTAAGCTTACTGCACCCTGAGCGGCCCAGCCATGGAGCACTAGCAATTTTAGGGAGCAATAGATGCTGCAGCAGCAGCAGGTGAGTCTCATGCCCAACAGAGCTTCTGATCTGGGGTCTATGGGAAGGTCCACCAAAGTGGACTTGTTTCTTGAATGTTGCAGTGAGCAATACTCACGAGGATTGCAGTGGGGTCACTGTAAGAAGAAAGATCTGAAGCTGCAGAAGATGCCAGCTGCTGCAGTGGGAATCTCCAGATAAGCAAAGGTATTGTATTGCTCACTGAGGGGCAGCACCTTTGTCCCAGGGAGTGTAGGCCTACTTGTAAGCAAAGACTTCCGAGGTAAGGTGGAGGTCTACTTTAAATGCTCCAATATGCTCTGCACACTACTGCATCTGTGGGTGCCAGATTTAGTGAAGGGGACTTTAAAACTGAACTGTACTATCCCTCCAGGGGGCAGCTCAAAGTGGGCCAAAACCCGGGATTTTCACTATCACAGATTTTGGTCTGTCCCCCTGGGGCACCCTGGTTTGGGGTGCTCCTCTGCGTAAAACCCTGCAGTTCACCCAGTAAAAATTGCCTCCACTCGGGCCCTTGATGCATGCGTGTCTCGTCAAATCTGGATAGATGGTCAAAACTGTGGAAACTAGAGTTTAATGTCTCTAAATGTAAAATCATGCACTTGGGTAGAAGGAATCCCTGCTCTGAGTACAGTATGGGTCGTACTGTGTTAGCCAGGACCTCGGAGGAGAGAGATTTAGGGGTACTGATTACTGATAGCTGCAAGATGAGTGGACAGTGTAGCCAGGCAGTGGGAAAAGCAAGCAGGATGCTCGGCTGCATAGCTCAAGGCATCACCAGTAGGAAGAGGAAGGTTGTGATGCCGCTGTATAGAACCCTGGTGAGGCCACAGCTAGAATACTGTGTACAGTTCTGGAGACCTTAACTTCAAAAAGACATTATTCAAATAGAACGGGTCCAAAGGCGGGCAACGAAAATGGTGGAAGGACTTAAGTTTTAAGTTTATCAGGAGGGACTTGAAAAACTTAATTTGTACAGTCTGGAGGAAAGAAGGGAGAGGGGGGACATGATTGAGACCTTTAAATATGTAAAAGGATTGAATAAGGTTCAAGTGTTTTTAAGAAGAAACTTAATGATAGAACAAGGGGGCACAACCTGAAGCTAGTCGGGGGGAAGATCAGGAGCAATGTTAGAAAATATTATTTTACAGAAAGAGTAGTAGATGCTTGGAACAAACTTCCAGCAGAGGTAGTTGAAAAATCAACAGTCACTGAATTTAAACATGCCTGGGATAAGCACACATCTATCCTAAGAAATAGAGAACATACAGTTACATAACTAGACTAGATGGACCGTATGGTCTCCTTCTGCCGTCAACCTTCTATGTTTCTAAATCAACTTCTCTGACCGCACATATTAATGTGCGGCTGGAGAAGCTGAATGGAATCTCAGCTGCACATATCGGCGGCATTTGACATCACTCGCATCCTTTGGCTGTGTGTACCCATGCACAGATATTCAGTTGCTGTGGACGTGGCCGCGCACAGCGAGTGATGCTAACGTTGGCTACACATGTTCTGTGGACTCTTTGGACAGGTAAAAATTCCGGGCAAACAGCGGGGTTTTACACAGTGGGGCATAGCAGTTGGGATGCCCCTGGGAGAGGCTTTAAAGTGGACCAAAACCCAGGATTTGCACTATCCGGCTTTTTGGTCCTTGTCCGGTGATCAGCAACTTTCCCAACCGCTGAATCGCATCCTCTACTGGCTGGGCTGGAACTTCCCTGCTAAGGAGGTAGGTGTCCTGAACCTTGACACGCCCGCTCTATTGTAGTGAATGGAGAGGGCCTGGTAGCACCCCTTTGAGTGATGGCGGAAGGGAGTGAGTCTGATACGTTCCATTGACTGGGTTTTGAACCCTGCTGGCGTTGGGGTGAGTGGTCTTGCTCCGACATTCGGCAAATCAGCTGCAGGGGCAATAGGTAAGTACCCTTTAGTTTTTTATTTGGATGGTCGATCTTTTTAATCTAGTCCTGTCTACCAGGCCGATGTTAGAAAGGGGCCCGATGCAAGCTGCCTCCCTAACCTCTGGTGTGTGCGGCATTGGTCCCGGCTGAGCATCTCTTCACCTCGGGCCAACTGCTGCTCCAGCCAGCAGAGCAGGTTGCACCTCCCTGCAGCGGGGCCTGCTACAGGAGAGCGGGAAGAAGCACTATGTTGGGCCTCTAGGTGTTGCAGGCTCTGTTGGCCTGTCCTCCGACTCATCTATGGGTCCTCCTTTTCCACCCTCGGCCCTTTTTAGTCTCTGCTGTCTCTTCTGACACTTCTACCCCCTTCTCAGCTCTGACAGCCTCCAGGTGTGTATATGAGCATGTGGTGGGCAATTAGGCACCAAGAAGCCTATGTACACCCCTGCTTGTTTGTGGCTTGTAGGTTGTCATTACAATTGTCTTCTTCTGTTTCAGGCATAGAACCTCGCTATAAGAGTAAGTCCAGCTACATGAGGGCCAGCTGTGAGGGCCGAATTCGCAGTTACATGAAGGAGGTAATGTGAGATGCCATAATAAATACCAATACACCATCTGCTACCTGGACTCTAATCTGTGTAGTTGGATTGAGGGGTACATTCTAACTGATTGCTGTGGAGTCTCATTTCTCCCCCGAGGCTGATACTCAACTTCCCAGCATAAGACTGTCACACAATCAAAGCACAATATAGATATAGGGGGGGAAATACACCAAAAATACAGCGCTAGATAGAGATCAACATGTTAAACTTAAAATCCCACAGTCGGTGGGACCAAAACCCACATTTTTAACTAGCATCCCCTAAATTGCTCCCCCCATGAAGAGTACATTTTGCCTGTTTTCACTGCTCTTGCTTCACTCTAATCCCAGATAGTGGCGCCTGTTTTAGCTGTAAAGCTCCGCCTCCTCCATTCATTGCCACTGTTATGTATGGCATGATGTCATTGCCACACCTATGCAATGGCTGATCACCTGTCATCTCACCCCGTGAGACACCAAAGAAATCTGTGTTCCAGGATCATTTGAAAAGCGAAAATAGTTTAATTTTTAGTTCTACACCCTAAGAAGGGAGTATCGACAGGGGCTTTGGCCAAATGTTTCACAAGTTAAGTGGGTTTTGGTCTGCTTTAAGTCCAATGTACATATAAAAATACACAGAGCTCATAAAAAGATCCAATTGTGCATCTTCACACAACTGCCCTCCACCAGTAAAAGTGAATCCTTACCAGAATTGGCAAGAGATAATGCCAAAGCAAACCCCCAAATCTTAGGGCCAAGTGGCTGGTTACTCTGCTGTCACTTATTTTTTGATATGTTCATAGGTATAGGGGGCCCCACTGTGTGAACCCCCCGGGGACGCCCATAAGAAATCACCTCTCCACGCTCCGTTGGCACATGCAGGGGCTCTTGTCCCTTTCAGCAAATGCTTCTGATTGTTTACAATGGGGAGCGTGCTGCCGCATCCTATTTGCCGTGCACACGCTCCCACCGCAGCCATTCAGGTAGGCACACGCATACGGGGAGTGTGGCAGCACATGCTCCCCATTGATTTCAATCAGAGCTCTTTGTCTAATGACATAGTCAAGGCAAAGGGCTCTGATTGAATGAGAGTCAGAGCATGTACCGTTAGAACGAGGAATGGTGAGTTTTAGTGGCCTTGAATTGAGATGCTGGGGGACATGGAACAAAAGACGGAAAGTAAAATTCTCAGGGTTTCTTTCCGCTTGTTTTGTATGGTTGGCGTATTTTTAACTTGCCTTAAAATTATACTAAAGGCAAGCCCGATTGTTGTCCCATTGTCTCGGGCTACACGTTGCACTGTCCTAAACTACAATCCATTTTCAAAAGGACCCTGTAGTTCCTAAGTTATCTTATTATAGCATTGGAGATTCATAGAAAAAATGGAGAGAAACAGTCGGTGTGGCAACAACGATGCACACTGTGATGAGTGTGAGAGGACAGGGTTTCAGAGCTTCAGCGAGAGCCAATCAGGATGTCTGGGAGTGGGGGTGTTCCCATTCTTGGTCCCCTGACGGTTGATTGATGGACCAGGTCAGCAGGTTGGGGATTGATAGCTAAATGAGGAAGTGGTTTTCCTCACTAAGGAGACAGACAGGGGAGGAAGCAGAGTGCTGGAGCCACTTAATGAAAGGTAAGCTACTGATATTTTTTATGTTTTGACTTGCCAAACACTTTACTAAACGAAGAATTTTTTTATGGTGGTGAAATTTTTTCTCAAAACATCCTTCGGGCAGCATATGCCTGAGACCTCCGGGCTCCTGCCACCAAGGGGAACACATGACCACCAGCCAAAATAAAGTCTCGACTGGACCGGTTGGTTTAGGTAAGTATTTTTTTCCGGTGCTATGGGCCTGTTCTAGCAGAGGGTCCATTTCTCGGTCCCGAAGGTTTTTTCCCCTTTACCCGGGGCCCGGGATACCAGGCCAGATCCCATTCTTTGATACATTTCAAAGGGGGGTAAGCAAATTTTTTTCCTCTTACTGAGGATGAGTTTGTGTAAGAAGACGGGGTGACCGGACCCCATAATTAAAAAAAAATTTAGGGGATCTAATTGGAATTTTTTATGATTTATTAGGGCGATCTGGAAGTTCCCTGAGGATTTGGTTGCTCTGGGTTCTTTTTCCAACATTTTTTTGACAATTTTTTATAAGGGGCAATGTACCTTTAAGAGGCGGGGAAGAGAGGGGAATGACGTGTTCTCTCTCTCTCTCTTCCCCGCCCGGCTCTAGCTTTCGTGATCGCTTACCTCCGCTGCGGCTGCCAGGCAGGTGGTGGGGGTGCGGAGATTTCGGATCCATCTTCTCCTGGGGGATTCGTCCGGATCCTTCTTCATGCTTCCAGCGGTGGCGCGGATCCTTCGTCCGGGTCCTTCTTCCTGCTTCTAGTGGCAGCACAGTAGGTAGACCACACGCACGTGCGCGCTCGGCACGTCCTTTTGTAATTCCCTACAGAAAATTAGATCCAAGGCTTCTTCCTCCCGGGCTGCTGACGTCACATCCCGGCGCCCGGTGTTTCTTCCTGCTAATTCCACAACACGTGCTTGGCCTTAAAGGGACAGCACAGTGTTTTGGCATATCTGTATTGTGGCCTCCCCTTCTGGAAATTAAACGAAGGGTTAAAGTGGACCAACACCCAAGATTTTGACTATCCTGGGTTTTGGTCCACTTCGGTGGGGCACTCCGATCGGGGGTGCCCCGCTGTGTGAAACCCCCCAGAAAGCCCCTAAAACTCACCTGTCCCCACTGCCACATGACTCGCTCCACCAATCCCCGCCGACGGACAAGCGAGGTCCGTCGACTGACAAGTTTGTGAATGGCCGGCGCGGGCGCGCCCTGCTAGAGGGATGCGCGGGCGGCGGCGGCGATTAAGGGGCTTTCCGGGGGGTTTCACACAGCGGGGCACCTCCGATCGGGGTGCCCCGCACGCCCGATGCTGATCGGCCCGGGAATCTTATAGATTCCCAGGCCGATCAGCATCGGGTGTTGGTCCACTTTAATATGCAGTTTATGGGATTTTACTCCTGCCCTATTTAGGCGGACACAGGAAGCAAATCTTTTGGTGCCTTCAAACCAGAAGCATGGCAGACCACGTGCATGACGGTTATATTGATCCTATTGAAGATTCCTCCACAGAAATACCTTATGTGGACCAGGATTCATCCAGTATTCCGTCGGCTGACGATTCTGGGAGGAGGAGGCCCAGCTCTGCCCCGGTAAGTCACTTTCTTATTAGTGTCATTATGGGCATATTCTTAATAGGATGGGATATAGCTTACCCCCCTATTTTTTGCTTATGTCTTTTAGTCTAAGACCCCGGACAAAGCTTCCAAAAATATACCTAAAACCTCTTCTTCAGGATCTAAATCCAGTAAAAAGAGTAGAAGATGCCCTTTGTGTGATTCAAAGCTGTCAGATTCCTATGTAAAACCCCTTTGCCAAACTTGCACGGATAAGGTGGTTAATAAGGAGCAAAATGAGGATGATGAAGGAACTGAAAAAACAGATTTCTTCCTCACCTATGACCAAAAGGGCCCCGGAGAGTGTGGGTAACCAGGTTGTATATTCCCAACCAGCAACAGGTCCCTTTGATTCTTCCTTATTTTCCGGTCAGATGGGGAAACCCTCATTTTTCGACACTCGGGAATCTTTTATCCCTGATGATGACTCTGAGGAAAGAGAAGATTCTTCCCCAGAGGACGAGGACGATCAGGCCTCCGGTTCTTCAGCCTCTGCCAAGGCAAGGTATTTGTTTCCCGCTGGAGACTTACCTTTCCTTTTACACATGATTTACCTATGGGGATAGAGGAAAAGGTTGCAGGCCCAAAGTCGAAGCATGATGGCTTTTATCCGGATTTGGCTCCTGATTCTTCCTATTCATTTCCTTTTCATGATTACTTGAAGGACATGATTTTGGAAGAATGGAAAGATCCATCTAAGAAGGTATTCAGGTCACGGGGTCTTAAATACAGATATCCTTTTGCGGAGGAGGACTCACATCTGTGGTAAAAGTGTCCCAAATTGGATGCCCCTTTTGCCAAGGTCTCTAAGGGAGCAGGAATAGCTTTTGAGGATTTTGGGGTTCTTAGTCATTCCCTAGATAAGAAAATGGATTCACTGCTTTAAAAGGCCCAGCAGGTGGAGTCTAATGTCTTAATACCAATTTTAGCATCCAATTGTGTGATCAGAAATTTAGGTTTCTGGCTTCAACAATTGAAGGACTGTCTTTTGGAAAGAACTAGTCTGGAGAAAATTTTGAAGGCTTTACCTATCCTTTTTTCAGCTACGGCTTTTGTGACGGATGGCATAGCTGAATCATTCAGATTTTGGCACAAAATATGGCTGTGACCAATTCCGTGCACAGGACTCTCTGGTTGAGGACATGGTCTGGAGATATTGGTTCAAAGATGAGACTTTGTGCCATGCCCTTCAGGGGTGATTGTCAGTTTGGTTCAGATCTGGGTAAAGTTTTAGATATGACGGCGGATAGAAATAAATGTTTTCCGCCTCGCCCTAAAGCTCCAGCTAACAAGAAATTTTCCCCAGAAATTCTTTTAGGGGCCCCTTTGTTAACAAGGATGCCCCTAAAAGATCCAGAGGTCGTTCTTCCTCTTCCGCTAGTTCAGGGAAAATAAACTTTAGAGGTTCCACTTTGTTTGGAACCTACCAGGCAAAGCCCAAAAAGCAATGACGCCAATACTTTGATTTGCGCCAGGCTAAAGGGTTTTTGCACAGCCTGGCAGGACCTGTTAGATTGCCCGTTCATTGTAAAAGGAGTTACGGAATGGTTTCCGCATAGATTTTTCTCAAGCCCCTCCTTCAAAATTTTTGATTTCCTCTCTGCCCAAGGGCAAGGAAGAAAGAGAAGCGGTTCATTTGAGTCTTATGGACGTGAGGTCAAGGGGAGTTATTATTCCAGTTCCTCGGCTTCAGCAGGTGACAGGGTTCTACTCCAGCATTTTTCTAGTAAAAAAGACTTCAAGGGGGTCCAGGTTTATCCTTAAAGTGGACCAACACGGAGAGGTGATCGGCCCGGAAATCTATAAGATTCCCGGGCCGATCACCTCCCACCCCGCGGGACATCCGAGATCGGGATGTCCCGCGGGGTGAAACCCCCCCAGACACCCCAAATCGATGCCGCCGCCTCTCTCGCGCCCCTGTAGGCGTGCGCGCGCCCGCGCCGGCCGTCTGCGGATGGGAGGTGGCGGCGAGGGAGGTGGCGGCGGCGGCAGCCGCTTGGACGTTCCTGATCCCCGCCTGGACGTTGGCGGGGATTGGACCGTCCAGTCACGTGGGAGCGGGGACAGGTAAGATTTTGGGGCTTTCTGGGGGGTTTCACACAGCGGGGCACCCCCGATCGGGGGTTCTGTCAATGCTGAAATCTCCTCTGTTTTTTCCCAACAAGAATTTGGACATTAAGTACTTTACCTGGAAAGTTTTGTTTTTGGTGGCCATTACTTCTGCATGCAGAATTAGTGATATTCAGGCCTTATCATGTCGTCATCCTTTTCTTCAGGTTTTTCCGGATCGCATAGTGATGAGAGTGGATCCTTGTTACCTGCCTAAGATTGCTTCGGATTTTCACAGAACGCAAGAAATTATTATTCCATCTATTAATCAGGAGGACTCTCCTGAACTTATTGCCTTAGATGTCAGAACTCATCTGTTGCGATATCTACAACAGACAAAATACTTCAGAAAAGCGGACAGCCTATTTATTTCTTTCTCAGGCCCTAGGAAGGGTCTAAGAGTATCCAAGACAAAATTGGCAAGATGGATGAAGATTACTATTAAGATGACTTATCAAGATGTCAATATGCCAGGTGGAGTCACGGCTCATTCCACAAGAAGTGTATCTACGCCTTGGGCAGAGCAAGCTGGGGTCTCTATGGAACAGATATGTAAAGCAGCCACTTGTTCTTCAGCTAGGGCCTTCGCAAGGCATTATCGGTTGGATCTTCTGTCCCAGAAGGATCAGTCATTTGGCAGAAGTGTTCTTCGTGCAGTTCTTCCCACCCAATGAGGTAGTACTCGCTTATCTCTCAGGCGTATGCTTCCCGAAGGATGTTTTGAGAAAACTTAAGTTAGGTACCTGGTAACTTTTTTTCTAAACATCCGAAAGGGCAGCATACGCCGCCTTCCCTCCCTTATATTTATATGTGGAGTTGGATTGTGTATTATGTTATGTGGAGTTGTGGGTCTGTATCTTTTCTCTCTTTCAGATCTCTACAACAACTGGGGAAGAGGGGGAGGAGTCAAGACTTTATTCTGTCTGGTGGTCACGTGTTTCCCTTGGTGGGAGGAGCCTGGAGGTCTCAGGCGTATGCTGCCCTTTCGGATGTTTAGAAAAAAAGTTACCAGGTGCCTAACTTAAGTTTTTTTTTTTCTCTTTTTGTTAGCGTTCTATTTTTTCCCCTATCAGTGAAACTTTTAAAGTGATATATAGACATATAGATTCCCGGCCCGATCGATCCCCCACCCCCACTCCCGGGGCATCCAAAATCGGGAGGCCCACTGTGTAAACCTCCCCCCAGGTCGCCCCATCCACTTACTTTGTTTCCCGGTGCAACAGCGCATGCGCGAGCGCCGGGCAGGCGCTTGTGAATGCCTGGCACGGCCATGCTCCCTGTTAGGGGGAAGCCGTGGATGTGGCCGCCAGTGCCCTCGGAGCCACTGCTCCTAGACGAAGCCTTAGACGATGTGCAGTCAGCGGTTTCAAGCGCACTGATCGAGCGCCCGTGCATGCGGCGTAGGACCTGGGAGAGGTGATTTGCCTTAGGCAATCTGGGGGGTTTCACGCAGCGGGGCCCCCCTGTGGTTCCCCTAACACCTTGGTTAGACCGCCAGGAGCCATGATCCTTCTTTGCTGGGGAGGTGTGATAGCACAATGGGGGTTCAAAAGAACTACACAGGATCTGTGTCTGGGAGGAGGGGGGGGGTGGAGGGGCAGAGACCGCGCTTGAAGGTAGGCTAAGGAGACGAGAACAGGGTCACTCTCTGGAGAGGAGTCGCGTGGCAGCGTGCTGGAGGTGCCCAAACCATCTATAAGCTCTTGACTTACCCCTTGTGGGAGGTCTTCATCACCACTCTACAACTGCTTCTTAAAGTAACTGACTGTTATATCTCTGTCCTGTAACTCACTGTAACCCACTTCTCAGAACAGCATTTGTATTCATATTCCATCATAGCCAAATGTTTATCACTGCCTAGTGTGCTTATTGCATTAAAACCTATATTTAACTTGAGCGATCTTTTTGCCTTAGCCAAGAATCTGTGTGTCCGCAGGCTTTGGGCCTGGTAGTCCCGCTAGGCGGGCTTGGACGGGGCTTTAGAAAAGCGGGTTGTCTGTCCAAAGGTCCCTGGTTGATAGTTGGATCACGTGACCCGCGGTTCCCTGACAGACACCATTATTCTAATTTAGAGCAGCAAAATGACCAGGATACAAGAATACACAGATGTGCTTATCTGGAGAATGTCTTCCATTTCTTTCTCAGTCCGAAATCTCGATATCCATGGGATTGAGGTTTTCCTGACAAATTTCCCATCAATCTTTGCTTCCTCTGTTTAGGTACAAAGTTTGGCTACCTCTGTGGACCCGGCTATTAGGGAGCAATACAAGAACCTCATAGAGACCCTGAGTCATGCACTGAAAGCTGTGAAGTATAATGGATTCTACTTCGATAGGACAGAAGACAAGACCAGCCGCCTCTGTACTGCGGAGGGATGGTTCTCCTGTCAGGTAGGACATGGAATGAAATGAGAGAGAATGTGGATTTTCTTCTGGTGGAGCTAAAAATGAAACTTCCAAGAGGCAAACTGAATAATGTACAAAAATGTTTGTTGTAACTGTAATGTTTATCTGCTATCAAGTTAAAGTGGACCAACACCCAGGATTTTGACTATCCTGGGTCTTGGTCCACTTCGGGGTGCCCCGCTGTGTGAAACCCCCCCCGATCACCCGAAAAACTCACCTCTCCCCGCTCCCAGCGCCGACGGACAAGGAATCTGACAGTCCCGGACAAGCGGCTCCTCCGCCGCCACCTCCCGCGCGTCCCTCTTGACGCGCGCGCGCGCGCCGCGCCGGCCATTCACAGACGGCCGGCGCGGGCGCGCGCACGCCTAGAGGGGCGCGAGGGAGGAAGATAAGGCAAGGGGGTTTGGGGTGTTTGGGGGGGTTTCACCCCGCGGGACATCCCGATCTCGGATGTCTCGCGGGGAGGGAGGTGATCGGCCCGGGAATCTTATAGATTCCCGGGCCGATCACCCGTGGGTGTTGGTCCACTTTAAAGGCTTCACCGGAGATGCCAGAAGGGGCTGTCTCATGTGACTCAAGCATTGACCCTCATTCATGGAGGATCAAAAAATGGTCCAGTGGCAGACTGCGGCTAAAATTCAGCCTGGGAAGTTACCAGCCCTTACAACATCACATGTAGTAAAAAAAATGTAATATACTTACATGAAGCTATATTCACCTTTACCACCTTCATCCAGTGTTGCTGTCTGGCGGCTCCTTGGGAGAGTCCTCTAACAACCCCTCTTCCACTGGCACTTGTGTTCAAAATTGGCGATGTCTGCACTTGGGCTTCGGTGGGCCACAGGTCCCTCATTACAGCGTGGCATCATGCCAGGCACTGAGCACTTGCTGCAGCAGGGAGGGGAATGTATACCCTGGAGAGTGGCTTACCTGGGATTCCCCCCTTGGATTCCTACTACAGGTGACAAGAGGAAATTCCCAGGAAATCCACGCCCCAGGTGCCTTCATAGGGCCACACATGCATGGCAGGATACCAGGCTGTAAGGACAGGGGAATCCCAAATGCCCATGTGGATACCTTTCCTTCAAATCCAGTTTAATCTTAACCCCTCCTCGTTCCCTCAGCTAAACCAAGCCTCGCGCTGGCCTGCAGGTGGTCACAAGGTTTGTCGCTGCTGGTGAGCATAGCGGGGCCTGGTTTTGTTGAGGGAGCGAGAAGCAGGTAAGCTAAAACTGTGTCTGCAGTACAGTGGCATCATCCACTGTATGAATGCCTGGATTATTCTTAGTATACAGTACGTCCTGCTCCAAATCTAATATTTACAGTTGGGATATACTCCGCCAGATGGCGCTGGACTGCAGAGACATCGAAAATAGGCTCCTCCCGGCCCCTCAAATACCCAGGGACCTCCCACAAATCCCCAGAATCTCTCTGCAGTCTGGCTGCGAAGGACGAGAAATTGTCTCTCTACTCGCAGGTGAGCGGGGCTATTAACCTGCGGCCCTGTAGGACTATTCCCACCCGTTCCACTTGTAATATGCCTCCCAGCCTTGGCTGCGCTGGTCGGTTGAAGGTAGGCAGCATCGCTGTTGGTGCTTAGGAGCTCCACCGCAATCCCCCACCAAAGGGTAGGTGGTTCAGGCTTATGGTGAGCTTCTATGGGATGCCCCTCCCGCACTATTGCCCCTGCCTATCGGTGGGCCCTATTTAAGTGGCCGCCGTCCTCCCTCATCCTCCTTGTAGTCTTCGGGGGAAAAGAGGGGGGGGGGGGGGTGTATGTGTATAGATATGTATGTTATGCAGTCTGTGCTTTCACTTTTCACATGTCTTTATTCTTGTGTCAGCCGCCGCGCTGACTTGTCTTTACTGCTTTTAAATTTACAGCCGCCGCGCACTGACTTGGTTCCGCGCTTGGCGGCGGCATTACCTCAGGCGCCGGTGCGCCATCATTGGCTGTTGGCCTTTCTGGCTTCGCGCTCTTCGGGGGGGGCGGCCATCTTTTCTGACTTGGTTGGCCTATGCGCGACGGACTCCTACCTACCGCGGTCCGTAAGTGCCCTCGCGGGCGGCTTTATCTGCTTCACTTTTGTTACGATGTACTTTAAGGTCTTGTCTGCTTATGTCTTTCAGGCGGGACGAACTCTTCTTGGCTTCTCCCGGCCCTGTTTTTAGTATATTACTTGTAGGCCTTGTAAAAATTATACTCCCACGTCCCTAGCAGGTTATTGGGGCATCCAGGGTTGCTATATAGCGTTATTCCCTATCGGCGTATAGCGCCGCTATAATCACCATATGGAGGCATCCTAGGATAATGTTACCGGGGTCCCTTTGGGACAAGACCGGCTGTGTATGGCGTGTGGGCAGCCTCATGCTGACGCTGACAAGGCCGTGGGTCTGTGTACCCTGTGCTGAGCAGGTGCTTGCATTGCAATCTGGCCTGCCAGTGGCTGCACCTCGTTTCACTTCACCTACTCCCCCAAGCTTAAATCTCACTCCTGCTGAGTTGCATACTAGTGTCGATTCTCAGCCTGATGTGTCTTCTAGACTGGCTACTGTTGAACAGATTATTGTGAAGTTTTTAGCGCGTCAGGCCCCTGCTAAGAAGCGGCACTTGACGCCTAATGTTACTGTTTTCCCTATGGGAACTGAGGAGTTTTGGAATCTGTGTGGCTATACCCCATCTGATGAGAGACCAAGGGGTCATGACGATTCTGGCTCTGACCCCTGGGCCCCGGATGACACTGACAGGTTATTGACCCAGATTTTTGAGGTCCTGTCCATCTCTCTCCCTGTTGAGGCTCCCAGGCAAAGAGGGGAGCTTTTCCATACAGCAAGATCACGTTTGGAATTTCCAGAGCAGGCACATTTCCATAACCTTGTGCTCAAGGAATGGGAGCGCCCCAGAAAACTTCCCGGGGTTCCAAAGAGTTGGGATAGGAAGTATCCCTTTCCTGCTGAGGTGGTTAAATATTGGTCATCCCCCCCCCCCCCCCGAGTTGGATGCCCAGATCCTAGGGCTATCTAACACCTCTGTCATGCATTCCCCTGATTCTACTACCCTGCGGGATGCCAAAGACCGGCGTATTGATCAGCTGGCTTCCCACGCCTTTGCATGTGCGGGGACGGTGCTGCGCCCGGTCTGTGCCTCTGCCATTACTGCTGTGGTCACTAGAACCCTTATCAGAAATATGCTTGATAGTGCCCCTGATGATTTGCCTTGTGAGGTGTTTAATGCACTCTCCAGTTGTGATGTTTTTGTAAATTTTGTCCTATCAGCATTGGATGACACCATCAGAATGTGTGCCAGAACTTCTGCCCTCGTGGTGGCTATACGCCGCTCGGTTTGGCTGCGCCAGTGGGCTGCTGACAACGCTGCCAAGAAGGCCCTCACTGGGTTTCCCTTTAAAGGACTGCATCTGTTTGGAGACCGCCTGGACCTTTTTGCTAAGGGAGGCAGGTTACCCCAGCGCAGGCGGCAACCTCGGCCCTTTCGGGGTCAGGGTTCCTTCTCCTCCCCTTACTGTGATGCAAGACAGGGAAGGGGGGTATCTTTCCCTGGGGCCCGAGGAGATTTCTGGGGTAGAGGTTCGAGGACATGGACGTCCTGGCTCCTCCTGGGGACCCAAAGCTAAATCCTCTCCCAAGCCCCCTCAGGCATGATGGGGCGCCCTCACCCATCCGGGTGGGGGGACGGCTGCAGCACTTCGCTCACGTCTGGAGGCTTCATGTCTCAGACCGGTGAATTCAGGAGGTAGTGTCCTCCGGTTACAAGATAGTTTGCTGCCGATCCCCCTTCAAGATTCATCAGATCCCGGATTCCTCAGGACCCTGTGTCAGCTCAGGAGCTAGTGCAAGCAGTGCAAGGCCTCCTGGAGCTGGGGGTCATCTGCCAGGTCCCTTTAAGAGAAAAAGGCAAGGGCTTTTATTCCAACCTATTCACAGTACCCAAAAAGGATGGTTCTGTCAGGCCCATCCTGGACTTAAAGATTCTCAACAAGTTTGTCAGGGGCAGGCACTTTCGCATGGAGACTCTGCGCTCTGCCATCAGTTCCCTGCGCCAAGGGGATTTCATGACTTCTGTGGACATCAAAGATGCTTACCTTCATATTCCTGTGTTCCCAGGTCATCAAAGATTCCTCAGGTTCGCTCTGATGGATCAACACTTCCAATTTGTGGCCTTGCCCTTCGGCCTCACTTCAGCTCCCAGGGTGTTCACCAAGGTGCTGGCTGGCGTGATGTCTCTGCTCAGATGTCAGGGTGTCAGCGTGCTTCCCTATCTGGACGACATCCTCATCACTTCCCAGTCTCATCAGGTAGAGTTGGATACTCAGCTGGTGGTGTCCACTCTGGAGTCATTGGGATGGGTGATCAACCACCCCAAGTCCTCACTGTCCCCTTCCTTGGTAACTCCATTCCTAGGAATGAATCTGGAGACAGTTCAGGCAAGGATCTTCCTTCCTCAGCAGAAGGTGGACAGTCTGATTGCACAGGCTCAGTCCCTCCTAGCTTGTCCCCATCCCTCCATCAGGCAGGGGATGCATCTTGTGGGCCTGATTGTGGCGTGCTTCGAAGCGGTCCCTTATGCTCAGTTCCACTTAAGGCCTCTGCAACTTCACCTATTGTCTGTATGGGACAAGGACCCAGCGTCCCTGGACAGGGTCTGTGTGCTCTCCCCCCTGGTCAGGAGGTCCCTCTTGTGGTGGATGGACTCAAGGAACCTGTTGGGGGGCAGATCCTTTCTTGCCCCTTCCTGGGAGACGGTCACCACGGATGCCAGTCTGTCAGGTTGGGGGGGCTTCTGGAAGTCCCTGCAGTTCCAGGGGAGGTGGGGGCCCTCAGGAGGCCCACACACCTATCAATGTCTTGGAGCTGCGAGCGATCAGGTTAGTTCTGGCTCACTTGACTACTCATCTTCAGGGCCTGCCTGTTCAGGTGCGCTCGGACAACCAGACGGCAGTTGCCTACATCAGTCATCAGGGAGGGACCCGGAGCAAGGGGGCCCTCCAGGAAGCGTCTCTGATCCTGACTTGGGCGGAGGCCAATGTCCCCTGCATTTCAGCTGTGTACATCCCGGGGGTGGAAAATCACCTGGCGGACTCTCTGAGCAGGGGGACCTCTCGCCAGGGAGAATGGTCCCTATGCAGCAGGGTGTTTCAATCTCTGTGTCACCGTTGGGGCCAACCAGATGTGGATCTGTTTGCGTCCCGCCACAATCACAAGCTCCCAGCTTTTGTCTTTCTGTCCAGGGATCCTCTGGCCCTGACCTCGGATGCGCTAGCAATGTGATGGAAGGACTTTCAGTTCCTGTATGTCTTTCCTCCATTCCCCCTGCTGGGCAGGGTTCTGCGCAAGATTGCTCTGGAAGGGGTGCCAGCAATTCTGGTGGCCCCCAGGTGGCCAAGAAGAGTGTGGTTCGCAGACGTGGTACAGCTGGCAGTAGATCAGTACGCTCTGCCCTTGGTGCCAGATCTGATCACTCAGGGCTCACTACGCCATCCCAATTTACAAACTCTGGCTTTGACGGCTTGGCTGCTGAAACCTCCATCTTGATGGAGAAGGGGCTGTCTTCCTCAGTTGTGGATACTTTGATTAAAGCTAGGAAGAAGTCTTCATCTTCCATTTATTACAGGGTTTGGCGTGCCTACATTGACTGGTGTGAGTCTAGGTCTCTTCCCTGTCGTGTTCTCTATTCCCAGGATTCTGGAGTTCCTGCAGCATGGGTTGGAGATGGGGCTCCAACTCAGTACTCTGAAGGGTCAGGTTTCTGCCCTGGCTATTTTTTTCCAGAAGTCCTTTGCTCAGCACCCTCTGATCAGGACTTTTTTCCAGGGGGTCACTCATGTGCGTCCCCCACGTAAACCTATGGTGCCTGTTTGGGATTTGAACTTGGATCTGTCAGCCTTGCAGGGTGCTCCCTTTGAACCTGTGCAGGATGCTGCCTTGGCCATTCTTACTCTCAAGGTTGTATTTCTGGTGGCTATCACTTCTGTCAGGCGTGTGTCTGAGTTGGCGGCGCTGTCCATTCAGCCCCCCTACTATGAGAGGCACCAGGACAAGGTGGTGTTTCGTTTCAAACCTGATTTTCTGCCTAAGGTAGTGTCTGCCTTTCATTTGAATCAGGATATTCTTCCTTCTTTGTGCCCTAATCCTAGCAATGCTAAGGAGAGGGTTTTGCACTCTTTGGATGTGGTTAGGTGTCTGAAGTACTATCTGGTGGCTACTGCACCTTTCAGGAAAACTGATGCTCTTTTTGTGGTCCCTTCTGGTCCTAGGAAGGGTTTGGCTCCTGCCAAGTCTACTACCAGCAAGTGGATTCGTCAGGCTGTGATTCAGGCCTACTCTGCTAAGGGAAAGAATCCTCCCTTCCACCTTACTGCTCATTCCACTCGTGCTATTGGTGCCTCTTGGGCTTTTCAGCACCAGGCTTCTGTTGAACAAGTTTACAAGGCCGCTACTTGGTCTTCTGTTCATACCTTTTCAAAGTTTTACAAGGTTGATGTTAGGGCCTCAGCTGATGCTGCTTTCGGCCGAAAGGTTCTGCAGGCGGCAGTGGTTTAAACTGCCTGCTGCTGATTTTTCTTGGGGATCCCACCCTACTTTATGGACACTGCTATTGGATGTCCCAACTGTAAGTATTAGATTTGGAGCAGGACGTACTGTATACTAAGAATAATACAATTCTGTGATTACTCACCTGTAGAATTGGTATTATGAGTATACAGTACGTCCTGCTCCACCCCACCCTTGGTTTGTATTTTCTTGGATCCCCTGTATGGTGATTGTTATCATTGTTATAGTTGATATTTTGGATTGTTTAATTCTCCCGGCTTCGCCTTAACTGCTTTTCAATGCTGGGGATTTGTGGGAGGTCCCTGGGTATTTGAAGGGCCGGGAGGAGCCTATTTTCGATGTCTCTGCAGTCCAGCGCCATCTGGCGAAGTATATCCCAACTGTAAGTATTAGATTTGGAGCAGGATGTACTGTATACTCATAATGCCAATTCTACAGGTGAGTAATCACAGAATTGTATTTTATGCCAGTGTTCTTCTTCATTTAGGGCCCGGTCCAGGCATTAAAAAAAAAAAACTATACTCCCCTTTTATCCCCAGCAGCTCCCCCGTGCAGTGCTGGCATCTTTATATATACTGATGGTGGAGCGATTCCCTTCCTCTGGCACTAAGCAGACATGGTGGCATCCATCAGGCTGGCTTTATACCCCCTAACACACCAACTCCATTCATTGCAATGGAGGGGGCGTAGCTGGGCATGCCAAACCCACCTTGGCACACCCCCTCTATTGCTAGGAATGTAGTAGGCGTTAGGAGGGGAAAACAAGCCGCCCAGGATGCCGCCTTGAGAAGCCTCAAGCACTGACCCTCATTCATGGAGAATCAAAAAATGTTCCAGCGACAGACTGCGGCTAAAAATTAGCCTGTGAATTTACCAGCCCACAACCAGACAATATCCAGCCTGCAGCATCCCCTCTAAGCCTCAATGTGCTCCTTGGACAGTCATTGTGTATGCTCTAAGGCTCGGGCTATAGCATTGCAGGGACAGGACATGGTCACGGTTGGATATGGCCACTCTTAAATGTATGGTACTGAAGCTTTAGGATTGTGGGGACAGTTAATAGTGTAGAGTGGGTCAATGCTGAGGCCAAAAGGAGGGGGGCAGGACATAAACTGGGGTTTCGTACATTGGGCCTGTACAGGATGGACTGTAGTGGAGACTAGGGAGGCAGGGATTGAATAAGGATGTTAGATGCAGCAGCCCAGCTGGTCCCAATACAGTGCAGCCCACCAGGAATTCTCTCCGTTCTCCCTTTGGCCAGGCCACCCCTGTTATCATCTGTTCAGTGCTGTTCACATTGCGATGAACATCAGGCCCCTTCTCCTGCTCAGTTCTGAGTGGGCTTCATTTTCTTATCCCTTCTAATTCCCATGGTCCTGGTCAAGTCCCAAGGACCAATTCTGGTGATTGGTCCTTGCCCCGAGGGGGCATCACGGCAAGGGACCGGGGGAAAGGTTAGTGGTTTCCAGGCGATCTGGATTTTCCAGCCAGATCAGGGATGCCCCAGGGGCACCTAGTCAGCCGGCCCTGGGGGCCACGGGGTTGATTGATTCACTTTAAATTAAATATCTGGCACATATTGTGACACAGTGAAGCCTGTCCTCTGTAGTGATAAACAAACATAGCTGATGAGAGGGTGAAAGTCGATGATGGAAGGTGATGCACTAAAAAAGAAAAGTTACGGAAGAGCAGCTTATAGACCTGTCTGTAATGGAAAATCTTTTCCAACTAGAGGCTGGTCGATGGCACTCGCCGGCTTCTAACAATGTTTTTTACGCTCCGTTAACTCTCTTCTCTCCAATAAAGTTACAGTTTAATCTGCGGCTTTTTATAAAGCAAGGTCACGCAATGCCGCCGCCGATCAAACTCAGAGCTCACAAGTCATGGCAGACCACATTATCAGGAAGCCAAGCTCTGCTGAGGACAGTCTGTATTAAAGCGAACCTCTACCCTGGTGAAAGGCAAAGGGAAGCCCATCTCAACTAAAGAGGGTCCTAGACTATAGGGACACTTAACCATCTTAACTCCACCCCTCCATCACAAAGTCCTGCGTTACAGATAGAGATGCCATCACGGTAGTTTCAGCCGTGGCCCAGCATGGGGCCCAGATAATGCCACCATTAGGAGCGTGCATACCATAGAGGCAGGGGAAGAAGCTGCTATCGGGCCCATGGTAGAATGGGGCCCCCTTGCAAGCTGCCTATGCTCCCCCCAGTAGGAAGTGTTGGCGCTGGGAGTGCCAGGAACCAGAGCTGTACGTCCTGCAGGGCAGAACTAAGTTGCCAGGGCATTGTTTACCACCAGCGTGCTTAAGGAAACAAGTTCCACCCTGTGGAAAGTACAGCAATGGCCCCTGGTGCTCCCTGCAGACAGCACAGCCCCAGGAGGGAACGGACCTCACTGGTCTCCACATTGCTTAGAACTCCATTAAGACTACAGACCTTATTTTGGATGCCCTCGAAAGTGTGTGTGTGAACCCCCAGGACTATCTAAAGTCTTCCCCGCTCCCATGGCACATGCACAGACTCTCCTGCAATCAGGAGATTGCTTTGATTGGATTGACCTTTGGACGCCTGCCTCTGGCTGTGCACAAAATGCGTACAAATTGGATGGAATGGTGCAGGGGACGCACATGCACTATGATACTGAGGAACGAAGGTAAGATTATAGGGAATCCCTGGGGGTTTCACATCGTGGAGCTTTTTGTGATGTCTCTCTTTTAGAATTTAGGGCCGGGTGTCGTGGGTTTTGATCCACTTTAATGCTGGGGGGCTTAACCCTTTTTTTGGAGGCCCACCATGACTATATTGAACATCTCAATATTTACCGTTGGTCTCAGTGATTTCTTTGAAGTACCAGATGTCTAAGAGTTCCTACAATCTGTTGTGTTTTAGACAGAATTTTTGGGCAATTATTGATAATATATATATGTTTGCAATAGGGTAGAATGGGACCAAGGGAGGTTAAAGCTGAACAAAAACCACCAGCAGCCAGCCTGGAATCTAGAGCTCTCATTGGACGAAAAGCCCGTGCATGTGTTCCTGGAGTCGGGAAAGGCGAGTTGTAGCTGGTGAACTGGGGGGTTTCACAAGCCAATTCAGGATGCCCCGGGGCTACTGAACAAAACCTTGGGAAAGTCAAATTCACAGGTTTTGTTCCTATTTAAAGAGGGCCCTGACATTCATGATATTGGCCCTGATTAGAGATAATCACCTTTTTCCCAGTGGAGTGGAAACAGGAACCTGCTGTTTTCTGGTTTCACTCCATGCAGAGGTCCAAAAGGAAAAGTTTAGTATCCCCTTAATGCAGAACTCGCAGGCAGTAGAGGGTTGAAGTCCCCGTAGACCTAGGCCTGACCTGGCACCGAGATGTCCGGGAAGTTTAGATTCCCTTTAAGGCTCATGTAAGATGGAAGGTTGGCTCTGCAAATTGTCATTTCCTCATGTACAAGCGTAGCTTGACCTTACAGGACAGACCTTCCTGTGGTACCTCAAAGGCCCCCTTTCTGCCTCGCCTCTTTTTTGGCTCCAGCATTGGGTCTCCAATGTGCTGGGGCACACACTGCCAGTGCCATCTAACTAGGTGTGTGCACCAGCTTCTGATACCTGAGATCAATAGAGACCCTGAGGGGGGGTCAGTTGAACTGGGGTCCTTTTCGGTTGCCAAGGGAACAGTAGAAGCAAGGGTATTTCTTTATACAACTGTCCATAATTCAGCACAGGAGCTTGGAACCTATACTTGTGATGCACATGAAGAGATTTTAGGTTGGATGTAGCGATTTATGGCTGGGGTATAGCAGGGTTGATTGAAAGCTGGGTGGTGGGCAAGCTGCTGGAAGTGTTGTTCCCAGGAGAAGAAGTAATGTCTATTCGGGCTAAAAAAATGGGGGGGGGGAATGGGTCCTGTAGCTTCCGAGCAGGCTTCTGAGAACATCAAGCCAAAGCAGCGCCTGCCCCTCGTCCACTGAAAAGAACAGCATGCTTCAGACATGTTGACAACATGGAATCTCGTGACTCGTCCACCACTTCAGTTGTGAATGGTGGACAAGCTCTCAAAAAATTCCCAGGCACCTGCTGGCCTTGGGACTAGTTCTCCTTCTTCCAGTGACCGCTCACCTGAGCCCGTGTAGGCTGTTGCAGAGGATAAGATGTTAGTATAAACTTTTTTCTTACCTGGATAGTCCTTTTAAAGGGACAATGCAGTCTAAATAACTTTTGTCGTTCATGGGAGCAGCCATGCTATTGCCTTCTATTGAGATGTATGACAAAGTACCACCCTTCTCCTCTCAATAGAAGTCAATGGGCTTAAATCCGCAGGTAATCCCTTTATGGCTACTTACATGAACCACAAGAGTTATTTAGACTGGACTGTCCCTTTAAAGTGGACCAACACCCTGAGGTGATCGGCCCGGGAATCTATAAGATTCCCGGGCCGATCACCTCACACACCGCGGGACATCTGAGATCGGGATGTCCCGCGGAGTGAACCCCCCCTGAACACCCCAAATCCACCTACCTGGTCTTCGGCGGCGGCCGGCCGCCGCTGCCTCCCTCGCGCCCCTCTAGGTGTGCGCGTGCCCGCGCCGGCCGTCTCTGAATGGCCGGCGCGGGCGCGCACACGTCAAGAGTGACGCGCGGGAGGCGCCGACGGGCAAGCTGCTTGTCCGTCGCTGTCAATCAGCTTGTCCGTCGGCGCCGATTGGACGGCGCGGCCACGTGGGAGCAGGGAGAGGTGAGTTTTGGGGGCTTTCTGGGGGGTTTCACACAGCGGGGCACCCCCGATCGGGGTGCCCCGGGGAAGTGGACCAATACCCAGGATAGTCAAAATCCTGGGTGTTGGTCCACTTTAAAGAGAACATGATCATAGTGAATATTATATGTGCTGCTGCGCATTTGCTGCTTGCATGTCATCCTGTCCCTGAACCTTTTTTAATGGGGACATTGGGATGATCCATTGGGATGATACATTGGGATGATTCATAGGGACATTCCCCCCCCCCCCCCAGTATAATGTGGTAGACACCACCTGACTAGTTAGTGTTTCTACACCATGGCAGCACCACTGCTCGTGACGTGGGTGCATCCCGATTTGTGATGCCCGCCACACATAGGTCCTCACAGGCCCAAGTCTCAAGTGACCAGATATCTAACTCTTCCAGGATCACCTTGATGGCTGCTTGCTGGACCCCATGACTGCCAGTGGCCAATATCAATGGCCTCAATGGCGGACAGTTGTGATAACCCCAATGGCGGTCACCAGGGGCCCCTAAGGTTTGAGTTTAAACAGGAACAAAACCTGGGACTTTTTATAGGAATTTTGATCCGCTTTAAAAACGAGCTTGTAGTCATTGTACAAAATGTTTACAATTTGTCATTGCAGGGGGCTTTCGATGTCAGCGATTGCGCCTCCCGACACTCCATCAATCCGTACAGCAACAGAGAAAGCAGAATCCTCTTCAGTACCTGGAATCTGGACCACAGGTAATGCCGCAGGAAGGTGACACATGGCCTGGGGGGGGGGGGGGGGGGTGCTCCAACTGCCGGGTCTCATCATGTCCCTGGATACACGTTCCTTGTTGAGTGCCACTGTCTTTCAGAGAGCGCACAGGCTGCTTAAATAGGCCAAGATAGGGGAAACCCAAGCAATACTCTGAGTGTTGTTAGATGGAGTCAGTGGATACATGACTCAGCCATCAGGACCTCTACCAGTGTTTGTGAAGCACCAATGGCGGTGTCCTCTCACTTGGGAGTGTAGGTCTGCTTTTGAATATGTTTGAAGTGGACCTCCAGGTTGAATTTCTGTAGTGGCCCTCTGGGTGTTTGGGGTTCTGGTTTTCACCATTTTTCCTGGTTAGTGGCTAATGTAGTTGGGGCAGATTTTCAGCCAGGCCTATTAAAGTGGACCAAAACCCAGGGTTTTGACTGTCCTGGGTTTTGGTCCTTGCTCCTAGGAACCCCCGATCGGGGTACCTGCAGCAGCCATTCAGACAGGCCTGGTGCGTGCAGGAGCCGGAGGGAAGCAGGGGATGCTGCAGGCGGCCTGCCAATCCACTGTGGGATTGTCCGAAAGGCCAAATTCCAGGTGAAGCGGTGGGTACTTTCGGTCCTTTTTAAAGTGGACCTATCACCTCTGCAGCGAGTCCTGGAGTCTAAAAGACTCCAGGGCCGACTGACTAGGCGTCCCACTGTGTGAACCCCCCCCAGATTGCCTGCAAACCCCCTTACCTTTCCCTGGACCCTCACCGCGATTGCCTGGCGTTGCATCCTCTCCAGCATCCCTGCAGCTGTGCGCACTCCAAAGAGCTGGGGATGCACGCACTGCCACTCCCTATACCAACACACTGTTCAAAACAACGGCTTTATGCTGTGCTTTAATGTGGACCAAAACCCTGGATTTCGACTATCCTGGGTTTTGGTTCTTTCCCCGGGGACACCCCGATCGCTGTGTGAAACCCCCCAGGACGCAGAGACCAGCTCACCTCTTCACGGTCCCACGGCACGTCTTAAAGTGGACCAACACCCAGGGGTGATCGGCCGATCACCTCCCTCACCGCGGGACATCCGAGATCGGGATGTCCCGCGGGGTGAAACCCCCCCAAAACCCCAAAAAAACCTTACCTTATCGGCGGCGGCAGCCGCCCCCGCCTCCCGCGCGCCCCTCTAGACGCGCCCGCCGTTTGTGAATGGCCAGCGCGGGCGCGCTCCCTGTAAGAGTGACGTGCGGGAGGCGGCGGACGCGCTGTCTTGTCCGTCGCTGTCACCCGCTTGTCCGTCGGCAGGGATTGGACGGCGCGGTCATGTGGGAGCGTGGTGAGGTGAGTATTTGGGGCTTTCTGGGGGGTTTCACACAGCGGGGCACCCCCAATCAGGGTGCCCCCCCGAAGTCGACCAAAACCCAGGATAGTCAAAATCCTGGGTGTTGGTCCACTTTAAGAGCAACGGCTCTGCTTCCCTTTAACAGGGAACATGCCCACGCCGGCCATGCCCAAATGCCTGGAGCGGGCACGTGCCCTGCTAGAGGGAGAGCGGGATGCGGCCGCTGCTTAGACGTGCTGTGGGACCGGGAAACAAGGTAAATGAATGGGGTGACTTGGGGGGCGGTTTCACACAGCGGGGCATCCAGATCGGCCCCGGAATCTTATAGATTCTCGGGCTGATCGAGCTGGGTTTCGGTCCACTTTAATATGCACGGCATTAAGCTCTGATTGGACGAGCGCCTGCACATAACGCATGAGAACAGCAGAAAGGTAAGTGCAACTGGTAATCTGGGGGCTTTCACCGAGGGGCACCCTGAATTGGGCAAGGACTTGTTGGGTGATGAGTCCACTTCAAGTCAGTTTTACCCCCATCCCAGATTTTCCTTTCTTTAAAGCGTATGATTTACCTGAAGATGTTCTTTAAGAAGCCCCACCCACCTCATTTAAAATGCCAGTGGGAGGGCAGTTAAAGCGGAACAAAACCCACTGAACTTGCGAAATAATCTAGGCCAAAGCCTCTGCCAATACTCCCTTATTAGGGTGTGGAACTAGAAATGGATATTGTCGCTTTTTGAATCGCCCCGGAGCACTTTTTTTGCTGCCCCTCTCTATAAGATGGTAGGTGATCAGTCTTTGCATAGATGTGGCCATGACATTGTTGCCATACACAATAATGGCAATGAATAAAGGGGGCGGAGCTTTACAGCTAAAACAGGCGCCATTATCTGGGATTAGAGTAAAGCAGAAACAGTGAAAATTTGCAAAAAGTTCTCTTAATGGGGGGAGCAATTCAGGGGATGCTATTTAAAAATTTGGATTTTGGTTCGCTTTAATGGAAGGGCCGGGCACCGACAGCAGTAACTAGAAGATCCACTTACCTTACCCTGGCACTGCCAATTGTCCTCCCACAGCCCCAGTTTGTGAAGCTTGGATCTGCGCTCCTGGGGTGGGTGTGGCCCAGGTAAGGGCGGCTCCCATTAAAAAAAAGTGGGTGGGTGTGGCCTCTGTATGGCTAGCTCCTATTGGAAATGGCTAGCTCCCTGTTGTTTCCGTACAGAGGCCACACCCACCAGTCATAACCTGGAAGCGCAGCTCCCGACTACACAAACTGTGGCAAGCAGCAGTAAGGTAAGTGGATCTTCTAGGTGCTGCTTTCGCTGGCCGGCCCTGGAATCTTAGGAAGAGTTTCTTTTTAATTAAAAAAAAATAAAGAAACTCGCTATCTAATGATACATTATTATTTTTTTTTTTTTTATGTTAAAGGATCGAGAAGAAGCGGACGATCCTGCCCCGATTGGCTGAAGCCATGAAAGACAGTAATGGGAGGCAAATCAACTGGCAGTATTTCTTTAACCTCTTGTTTACCATGGAGAACTTAAAGCTGGTCCACATCGCCTGCCACAAGAAATCCTGCCACAACTTATCATGTGATGACTCCATGATCTACCTGACCCGGAAACAGCCCAAAAAATGACAGGAGATTTGTATTTATTTTTGTTTTTAAGCATCGTGATGGTGTTTTATTCATTTTTATTTAGGAAGCTATGAGAATACATTTTTATTTAGGCAGCTATGAGGGAATAAATTGACTTTAAAGCGGAACAAAACCTGGGATTCCGACTATCCCATGTCCGCCAAGTACAACTCGTCTCTATACAGTCCTCGCCCAATCAGAGCCATTTTGGTGACTATGTCATATGGCAAACGGCTCTGATGGCCTCCAATGGGAAGCGAGAGCCTGAGAATGTGGCCGCTCTCGCTCCCTATTGTAAACAATCAGAGGCGTTTGCCGAATTTCTTATATGTACATATATCTCATATAGGACGAGAGCCAGCACATGTGCTGTTGGACTGGGAAAGGTGAGTGAATACTGGCGACCTGGGGCAGTTCACACCGTGGGACATCCCTTTAAAGTGGATCAAAACCCAGGATAGTCAAAATCCTGGGTTTTGGTCCACTTTAAGATGTCTGTCTTCTGTTTGTCTAAAAAATGCCCCATAATTGAGCATTATACTAACCCTAGTCCCCAGGGTCACTTCCAACCGGTGGTATTAGGTTTGCACTCAGCACAGGGGGTGTAAATTTAACCTTTTGTAGAGAATGAATAACAGTCGGACACCCCCTCGGGATTCTGGGGGATGCAGCGGCCCTGACTAGAGGTTGTCTGTTGCAATAGATCAAAGAGAAGAGCAGATCTAAACTTAACGAAGAGGATTTTTCTTTTTTTTGGTAGGGTCAAATATTTTAAAGCGGAGCAAAACCCACTAAGCCCAGCCATATAGTCTAAAGGACCACAGGGCTGCATAGAGGCTCTCATCAGGGGCATCCCACGTCCCTATGTGAATCACCAATATACTCACCTTTGGATTCACCCCCATGTTGCATGTGTGGGCGTCCTTCATCTGTTGTGTGGACCTCGCTCAGCATATATAAATGGCTGGTAGCGGTGGCTTGCAGGAAGTAGGGAGGTGGCAATCGTTCTATTCAGCTTTGATTGCTGGGCATTAATATGCGCCGCCATCAATACTGATTGGACGAGAGCCTGCACATGTGCTGTAAGAGCAAAATAAGAGGACAGGGGTTCTGTGGCATTATACACACAGGGGCATCCCAAATCAGGATGCCCTGTTAGGCAGTTAAAGGAGCAGTATCGCAAAATTTGCATTAAAAAAGATAAATAATTAAATAGCCACACAATAGCGTCTAACGTGTATAAATAATGTGGCGATAGAAAAAGGAAAAAATATATGCCTTTCTTTTAAATTGTATAATGACAATGGCTCAGTCCATTTGCTGAATAATGCTGGATGGCTGCCAGCACTGAACAGCTGATACTTTGATACATTGTTGCACCCCTCTCCTCAGCATGGAACAGGCCACAGTGTCGGGATCCGACACTCAGAAGACATAAACATGAACTATTAGTCTCCAGCTGCACAACACAGTCATCATTTTTTTTCTAAATTTGTAATTCTTACTCAAAGACTCACCTACATTCAAAGTACCATTTAAATATAAGTCACCAAGAAAAATTCGCGATACTGCTCTTTTAAGTGTTTTGCTCCAGTTTAAAGTCTCTGCCCAGACAAACAAAAACACAACATCTCCTCCTGTAACTACTAACAAAGTTTCCTCAACCATGCAGTGAATTGAGTGCAGTGTGCAATGGGGCAGGGCCTTGTCCACCAATCTGCTTGCAAATGGTGGACAAGCATCCAAGTTTTAGATCTTATTTGGATCTAAAGTGTTTTGTAGTCTAAAAGAAAAGTCTTGAGCGACACAGGTGGTTTGGACTCCAGCTGTGGTTTATATTATATGTTTATAAGATTAATTAATAATGCTTGAATCGTTTATGTAATGAGCCCGGTTTTAGCTAAGATATATATTTTATCAAAGTTTACACCCACCTGCCCCCTTCAGGACCCAATCTTGAGAACGGGTGAATATTAGACTACAGACCTCAGGAAAGCAGCTGTGGGGGACAATGAGTATTTATTATTTTCTTATTTTTGCCTCAAGTTGCATTTTTTTTAAACCTCTTTTATATCAAGTTTGTCTACTGCAGCAATGAAATAACAAGCACATTTAAATGTATTTTATATTTTTACAATTGTTTTTTATTTTGTTTTAATGACCTATAAAGAAAAAAAAAACTCTTTCCTTGTTTTTTCTTATACTATAAGGATTCTAACGTATATGTTCTTTAAAGTGGACCAAAACCCACTGCGATCAGCCTGGGAATCTATAAGATTCCCTCTCCCTGAGGCATCCAAAATCGGGATGCTGCGCTATATTAAACCCCCAGGTCGCCCATACACTTACCTTCCTTCTCCTCCCAATGATGAATGCGCGAGCTGCGGCTGCATCCCCGCTATCGCTCTAGCAGGGCACATGCCCACACCAGGCATTTGTGAATGGCCGGCGCGGGCACGCTCCCTGTAAGAGAGTAGAGGGGGATGCAGCCGTGGCTCGCACGCGCGCTGTTGAAGCGGGAAGGAAGGTAAGTATGGATGCGTTTGGAGCCGTCTACCTTAGATGCACTGACATGAGCAGATCCAAGTGGCGGAGCTTGCGCCGTAGGACTGGGAGGTGAGTTGGTTTCGGCGACCTGCGGGGTTTCACACAGCAGAGCACCCCCGATCTGGGTGGCCCAGGAGCAAGGACCAAACCCAAGTCAAAACCCTGGGTTTTGGTCCACTTTAAAGTGGACCAACACCCTCCCCTGATCGGCCCAGGAATCTATAAGATTCCCGGACCGATCAGCTCCCTGACTGCGGAGCACCCCCCAGAAACCCCTAAATCCCTACCTGCTCCTTGATCCAGCGGCGCCCGCCGCCGCCTCCCGTGCGTCCCTCTAGCAGGACTCTCTTGTCCGTCGCTGCCTCCCACTTGTCCGTCGGCGGGGATTGGCTGCGGCGGTCACGTGGGAGCGAGGAGAGGTGAGTTTTTGGGGCTTTCTGGGGGGTTTCATACAGCGGGGCACTCCCGATCGGGGTGCCCCACCGAAGTGGACCAAAACCCAGGATAGTCAAAATCCTGGGTGTTGGTCCACTTTAATTGGTGTTATTACCTGCTGTTGCTATAGTGACCATCATTAGTAAGATATTAGAGACTAGGGGGTTTATTCATGAAGGGATAGCGCCAGGTAGCGCCTCGTAGCGGCAGACAGTGTCTGGTGAATGCCGGGCACTGTACGCAAAACCACATTTATGAAAGCGAATCTGGTGAGCGACTCTAACAGCATCACCTAGCGACCGATTCATCATCACAGACGGCTCAGCGGATCCCAGTGGCGCTCTAGCTTCCAGAGCGCCTGGTGTTACCTGTCGCTGCCTGTCGCTCTCCCATACATTTCAATGGACATTCCTTTTTTCTCTTTAAAGTGGACCATCACCCTCCCGTGATCGGCCCGGGAATCTATAAGATTCCCGGGCCAATCACCTCCCTCCCCGCGGGACATCCGAGATCGGGATGTCCCGCGGGGTGAAACCCCCCCCCCAAACGCCCCAAATCCCCTTACCTTGTCTTCCCTCGCGCCCCTCTAGACGTGCCCGCGCCGGCCGTCTGTGAATGGCCGGCGTGGGCGCGCGCACGTCAAGAGTGACGCACGGGAGGCGGCGGCGGAGGAGCCGCTTGTCCGCTGCTGTCAGACCGCTTGTCCGTCCGCGCTGATTGGACGGCGCAGCCACGTGGGAGCGGGGAGAGGTGAGTTTTCTGGGTGTTTGGGGGGGTTTCACACAGCGGGGCACCCCGATCGGGGGTGCCCCACCGAAGTGGACCAAGACCCAGGATAGTCAAAATCCTGGGTGTTGGTCCACTTTAAACAAGGTTTTTTTTTATTATTTTTTTGTTTTGTATGAAATCATTGTGTGACGTCTCCTGGCCTAGAAAGAGTCATTTTTTTAAAACTTTATTGACTTTTTACATTTTTATGCAGAATTGTCATTACAGGTCTGGCATTAAAGTGTTAATGTCACAATGTAATAACAATGTAATGTAATTTCATGTGTCTTCGCTTTGTTACTAGTGGATATGTGTTCAAAAACAGACTTTAATCACACAGCGTCTGGCGCTCTTGGCTACAGCGACACAATTTTGAGCGCTTGCGCTCTGTGAGTTTTTTTGATGAATATGGTTTGAGTCGCTCACACTTACCAGTTGCTACCATTCGCTCCCCATATAGCTCTGTACTGGTGTTATAACGACTCACACATCAAATTCATCAATGCCGGCAATGTTACTACAGCAACTGAGGCGCTCGGTAATAACCACTAGCGGTACAGACGCTCCTCTGACGTTACCTGGCGCTAGTAATGAATCAGCCTGTAGTTCTAGTAGCAGGCACCGCTTAGCCCCTTGGAGGCCAGTTTCCCAGGCTCATTTCTCACCTCCACATTCCCATGGTGCAGCACAGATCCATGTGATTGCTGGAAGCCAATGAGGTTTGACAAACTCCCACTGGTCACTGGAGGTCATGTCTGTCACCAGGGAGGCTCAGGATGGCAGTGGGAGGCTTAAGTGCAGTGCAGCACATACAAGGGAGCCCAGACAAAATGGTAAGTGATGCCTCCATTATTCCAAGTGTGACATACACTCCGCTTCAACTCTTCATGACATTTGGGTTATTCACCAGTAGAGGGTGAACTTCTGCAGAGATGAATGCAAAAAAGGAGCTCCTCCCAGTCCACAAGTACCCGGGACCTCCCACCAATTCCCCAGTTCCTTCTCTGCAGAAGGCAAGCAAGACAGAAGATGAAGACTTCTCTTACTTGCAGGTAAGGATTTTTGTCGCTATTGCTGCCAGGACCTTTTCTAAATTATACCTATTTGAACCTCCCAGCCTTGGCTGCGGGTCCTGGTGAGGGTAGGTAGCACCCTATGGGTGTGGAAGGCGCCTTGCTCCACCGTGAGACCCCGTTACAAGGGGTAGGCGGTTACCCAGGTTGGTGATCCTGGTGTGGGATGCCCCGTCCCTTCATACCTATGGCCGGATTCTGGCTGGGGTTCCCCCCTTCCGGGTCCCTTACTTCCCTCCAGTGGGGGGGGGGGGGGGTAGGGACCCGGAAGGGGGGAACATGCATATGTGCAGGTTAAGGGGTTCCTCCTGGTCCTGGGGTCCCTAGTCTTTAAATTGATCACCTTAAATCCTCCCACTGGGACTTTTAAGGGGCATCCCGGGTTGCTTTTGCTTAAATTCCCTACGGTCTTGCGACTGACCACAAAAATCACCATATGGAGGCTCCGCAGGATTCTGGGCTCAGGCTCCCTTTGGGACAATCCCGGCCATGTGTGGGTTGTGGGGTATCCCTTACGGGTGAGAATGTGCTTATCTGTATACCATGTGCACAAAAGGCCATATGCGGCAGTCGGGTGCCCAGCCTTCTGGGTCAGCGCCCCCCGCTTCATTGCCTTCCCCTCCCCGCCTTATCCGTACCCCAAGTGACATTGGTGCCAGCGGGGAGTCGCATTCCGATGTTTGTGCTAGGTTGGCCAGCATCGAGAAATTTATGGTTAGCGTGGTGGGCAAGATGGCCCAGGCTAAAAGGAGACATTTGTCGTCGGTCCAGGCGACTTGGGATATTGATGATGACTCATTTGATATGTCAGATTATTCCCTGTTAGAGGAGGGGGAATTGTATGAGGAGTCAGAGGCTGATGATGTACGGTTTGGCGATGCTGATGTTGGGCAGGCGCTGGGGGATGCTGTTGACACGGCCACGGTTTTGTCACATCTCTTGGAGGTTTTGGATATTGCGCCACCTGAGGCGCCCCCTCTCAAGAAGGGGGAATTTTTTGGGGCCCACAAGCCTCGTTTGGAGTGCCCTACCCAGGGTCATTTTGATGCACTGATCCTTAGGGAATGGGAAAAGCCTAGTCGGCTTCCGGGTGTTCCTCAGGGATGGGATAAGAAGTATCCTTTCCCGGTGGAAGCGGTTAAGCGCTAGGCTTCTCCTCCCGAGATCGATGCGCCAGTTTTGGGGTTGACCAACTCCTTCGTGCTTCACACCCCAGACGCAACTTCCCTAAAGGATGGTGAGGATAGGTGCCTTGATCAGATGGCATGCCATGCCTTTGCCAGTGTTGGTTCGGCCTTGCGTCCTGTTTGTGCGTCTGCGCTAGTGTCGGTGGCTGCTAGGTCTCTAATTAGGGACTGGTTAAATGACGCTCACCTTGATCCGGCCAGCGCTGAGTTTACTACCCTTAAAAAATTTGAATTGTTCATGGATTTTGTCTTGGCTGCTATGGAAGACACTATTGTGATGTGTAGTAGGACTTCAGCCTTATTGGTGGCCATGCGTCGATCAGTATGGCTCCGTAAGTGGACGGTGGACTTTGCGGCCAAGAAATCGCTCACAGCTCTTCCCTTCCTGGGTACGCGGCTGTTTGGAGATAAGTTGGATGCTGTGGCAAAGGGAGGTAAGTTACCTCAGCAGAAGAAACGGCGCCGTCCCTTTCGGGGGGCAGGCTCTTTCAATCCTTCCTTTCGAGGTGCCAGAGCTGGCAGAGGTTTGGCCTTCTTGGGTGTCAGAGGCTCTTCCTGGAACGGGGCAGAGGTCGGGCCCGTCCCGCTTCTGCCGGGGTTCCAGGCCCAAGCCTGCAGGTAAACCAGCTTAGCAATGAAGGGGCACCCTCACCCGCACGGGTGGGGGGACGGCTGCGGCTCTTCTTCCAGGTCTGAGCCCGGGAGGTCTCAGACAATTGGATCTTGGAAGTGGTCTCCTCTGGGTACAAACTGGAGTTCGAGTTCTGGCCTCCTCCAAGATTTTTAAGGTCTCGGGTGCCCTTGGACCCTCAGGCTGTACAGGGGCTCCTGTTAGCAGTAAAAAACCTTATGGACATGGGAGTTGTATGCCCGGTGCCTCCGTCGGAGAGATGCAGGGGTTTCTACTCCAATCTTTTCACGGTCCCCAAAAAAGAAGGTTCTGTAAGACCCATTCTGGACCTCAAGATCCTCAACAGATTCATCAGAACCAAGAAGTTCCGCACGGAGACTCTGCGCTCCGCCATCAATTCCCTTCGTCAAGGGGATTTCATGACATCCATAGACATCAAGGATGCGTATTTGCATGTTCCAATTTTTCCAGCGCAGCAGAGATTCCTCAGGTTCGCGGTGGACGATCAACATTTTCAGTTTGTAGCCCTTCCCTTCGGGTTGACCTCAGCGCCGAGGGTCTTCACCAAGGTTCTGGCGGGCATAATGGCCCTATTCAGAGCTCAGGGAATTCGCATTGTGCCGTATCTGGACGACCTATTGATTTCAGCTTCTTCCCTCCGTCAGGCGGAGCTGGACACCCACCAGGTGGTGTCGACCCTGGAGAGGTTCGGGTGGGTGATCAACCACCCCAAGTCCTCTCTCTCGCCATCACGGGTGATTTCATTCCTGGGCATGAATCTGGATACCACTCAGGCCAGAGTGTTTCTACCCCAGACCAAGGTGCAGGGGATTCAGGATCTGATCCACCTTCTTCTGGCCAATCCTTGCCCCTCTATCCGACAGGGGATGAAACTGGTGGGATTGATGGTGGCCTCCTTCGAGGTGGTCCCGTTTGCGCAGTTTCACATGAGATCTCTTCAGCTTCATCTATTGACGCATTGGGACAGGTGTCCGCGGTCATTGGATCAACCTTTCAGGATGTCTTCCAGGGTTCGGCAGTCCCTTCGGTGGTGGCTGGAGTCAAGCAACCTGTTGAGGGGCAGATCCTTTCTGGTTCCTCGCTGGGAGACGGTTACCACGGATGCCAGCCTGTCGGGCTGGGGAGGTTTCTGGAAAAGTCATCAGTTCAGTGGGGTGTGGGGTCCTCAGGAGGCTCACAACCCCATCAATGTCTTAGAGCTCAGAGCCATCCGGCTTGTCCTGTCACGGCTGACGTTGCACTTACAGGGTCTTCCGGTTCAGATTTGCCCAGACAATCGGACGGCGGTAGCCTACATCAATCACCAAGGAGGGACTCGCAGCAGGAGTGCCCTCAGGAAAGTCTCTCTGATCCTGCATTGGGCGGAGAGCAATGTTCCTTGCATTTCGGCAATCTACATTTCGGGAGTGGAGAACACAGAGGCGGATTCCCTGAGCAGGGGGTCCTCTTGTCAATGAGAGTGGTCTCTCAACCCCGGGGTTTTTTCGGTCTCTTTGTCGCAAGTGGGGGACTCCGGAGGTGGATCTCTTTGCCTCACGGCACAATCACAAACTCCCGGCCTTTGTGTCTCTATCTCAGGATCCTCTAGCTCTGGCAGTGGATGCCTTGTCCCTTGCTTGAAAGGATCTGGGGTTTCTGTACCTGTTTCCTCCCTTCTCCATGCTGGGCAAGGTAGTTTGCAAACTGGCTCTGGAAGGGGCACCAGCAATTCTGGTGGCTCCAAGGTGGCCAAGAAGGGTTTGGTACGCAGACGTTGTAAGGCTGGCGGTAGATCAGTACCGGCTTCCCATGTTTCCGGAGCTGTTATCTCAGGGTCAACTACTTTATCCCAATTTACCAACGCTGGCTTTGACAGCTTGGCTGCTGAAACCTTCATTCTGAAGGAGGAAGGTTTGTCTGAGGCTGTTGTTCAGACCTTGATTAGAGCTAGGAAGCGGTCCTCTTCTGGCATTTACTATAGGACTTGGCGGTCCTATATTGACTGGTGTGAGGCTAGGGCCTTGCCTTGCAGGGTGTTTTCGATCCCTAGGATTTTGGAGTTTCTTCAGCACGGTCTGGATCTTGGGTTCCAGCTTAGTACCTTGAAAGGGCAGGTCTCTGCTCTGTCTGTTTTCTTCCAAAGATCTTTTGCCTTACACCCGCTGGTTAAGACTTTTTTCCAGGGGGTCACTCATGTTCGACCCCCTCGGAAGGCTATGGTTCCTGTTTGGGATTTGAATTTGGTTCTTTCGGCTCTCCAGGGTCCTCCTTTTGAGCCATTACAGGATTTTGCTCTTTCTGTTTTCACTGAAAAGGTTGCCTTCTTGATGGCTATTACCTCTGTTCGGCGTGTCTCTGAGTTGGCGGCTCTGTCGATTCAGGCCCCTTACTTTGAAAGACACCAGGACAAGGTGGTCTTTCGCTTTAAGCCATATTTCCTTCCTAAGGTGGTTTCTGCTTTCCATCTCAATCAGGATATTGTTGTCCCTTCCTTGTGTCCTAAGCCTAGCAATGACAAGGAGAGGGTTTTGCACAATTTGGATGTGGTTCGCTGTGTTAAGTACTATTTGGTGGCTACTTCTTCTTTCCGCAAGACGGATGCCTTTTTCGTGGTGCCCTGCGGGCCCAGGAAAGGTTTGGCGCCCACCAAGTCTACCATTAGCAAATGGATTCATCAGGCCATTGTTGGGGCCTATTCTGCTAAGGGGAGGACTCCCCCTTTTAGGGTCACTGCGCACTCTACTCGTGCTGTTGGTGCGTCCTGGGCTTTTCAGCACCAGGCTTCTGTTGAACAAGTTTGTAAGGCTGCTACTTGGTCTTCTGTTCATACTTTTTCCAAGTTTTACAAGGTTGATGTGCAGGCTTCAGCGGATGCTGTTTTTGGCTGCAAGCTGCAGTGGTTTAAGTTGGTGCATTCTTTACTGTTTATGGTTCCCACCCATGACGGACACTGCTATTGGATGTCCCAACTGTCATGAAGAGTTGAAGCAGAGTGTATGTCACACTTGGAATAATACCGTTTTGTGAGTTCTCACCTTTAAAACGGATATTATAAGTGTGACATACACTCCGCTTCATCCACCCTTTTTGGTATTCCGGATCCTTTATATGGTGAACCATTGTTTCTTGGTTGTTTGTTTTGTTATATTTGGTTCTTCCTGGTCCCCTTACTGCTATTTTACACTGGGGAATTGGTGGGAGGTCCCGGGTATTTGTGGACTGGGAGGAGCTCCTTTTTTGCATTCATCTCTGCAGAAGTTCGCCCTCTACTGGAGAATAACCCACATGTCATGAAGAGTTGAAGCGGAGTGTATGTCACACTTATAATATCCGTTTTTAAAGGTGAGTACTCACAAAACGGTATTTTCTTGAATTCATTTATAGGATATAAATACTTACCTGTTAGAAGATCACCGGCAATTTGCCTGGAGCATCTAGAGCAGTATCCCCCCAAACCTTCTCCCTGTAAGTCCTGCTTTGTGGATCTCCATATAGCTGCCTCTATAGCTCTGTCTGAGCAGTAATTACTGTGCATCTGCAACACATGGCCTTGTGGTAGCACCTGAGATGAGGGTTGTGGGATACTAACTTAAAGCGGACCCTGAATAAGAGCCTATCTTATATGTTTCCCCCACCCTGTTCATACAGATTTCCCACATTAAAAATCATCCTACCTGCATCTACTGCATGTTATGAGCCTTTAAACATCCAAGATGGTGGCTCATGGAGAATCAGGCAGCCTACAGCAGAAAGTATATTCTGTCTGTGTCGCTGTGCATTCTGGGATTGCTGTCCTTTCCCTGACCCCAGCTCTGCTCTGTCTGTACAAAGCAGAGCTATAACCCCACCCCCTGCACTTTATCCCGTATCCTAGAGTCCTGAACAGAATTGCAGCCCAATGGGGGAAAGAGTAATAAGCGACGAAAAAATACAATTCTGTGATTACTCACCTGTAGAATTGTTTTTACAGTATACAGCACAGCTTGCTTCATTCCAATTCTTCACGATTGGGTAAACCGCCACAAGGTGGCGCAGTCGACTGCAAAAAGACTTGTGGCTCCTCCCAGACCATAAAAGGCAGGAAAATACCCCAAATCCCCAGTGCTGAAAAGCAGTAATGCAAGTAGCCGGGAGGCAAGACCATGTCAAGGAAACACAGCCCACGAAGAACTCTCTAGGAGCTTTATAAGAAATCACCATAAAAAGGCAAAAGAGGATAACAAAAAATACAATTCTGTGATTACTCACCTGTAGAATTGGTATTATATGTATACAGAAAAACCATAAAGTAAAACACAGAGCTAGATATATCCTTAAGAGAAAATTAAGTCTCTCAATGTGAATTCAAAATATAGAAAAAGTCTTTTAAACAAGGATTCTAAAGAAGCCCGTCACGTGATAGTGTCCACTTGCGAAGTGCAATATAATATAATCCTCCACCTTCTGAATTGAACTCTTACCAGGAAATCTTCAAACTAGAGCCAGGATAACCAAATCCTTCATCCTCCTAGTTATCACATATAGCATTCCAATGTAGCCAGTGAAAACGAAACTGTGTTGTAATATAAAGCTCCAAACTCTAGAGCTTATTTTTCTGGGCGGTTCCCCCTTGTCACAGCTACAGCAAGACGGCACGCTCGCGCGGCCGCGCGCTGTTGAGGACCACGCCCCCGTTGTGCACCCCGCCCCGCTCAGTCGTGTATTTTTATGCGACGGTTTCCATCTAGAGCGACGGGATGCACACACGTGGCAGGCGTTCCACACAGGGGTAATGATCCAGCCTGCTGTACCATCCTCTGGGCTGGCCCCTGACATGGACGTCTCCTCGACCGGCACCTGCTCTTGAATGACTCTAACACCTTATATCATCACATAGGTATGTTACCATAACAGTAAGATTGGTGTATTTCTTTTACTTATTGCTCTCAGACCACTGACACTTGGCTTATGACTTGCTCTTATGATGCCATTTATGCATGTATAAAATCCTATATGGCGATGGGCCTGGCTGCCTATGCATGTGGTTGATCCTATAGGGTGATGAGCCTCTTTTGATTTGCTGCCTTTCGGGCAGCGCACTGATTATTGCAGATATCTGATCTATGGCATTTGCACCTATTCTTTCTGTCTAGATATAATGATTTTTGCACTTGCTGTCGATACTAATATAGGGTGTTTTCAGTTTCTCAAGCACCATCCTTTTTCTATGGATATCTGGTGAAGCATGTTTTTTATGCACTATGGGCCTTTAGCTCACTTATTAAGAGCTTTTTGTAAGATGCCCATTTATTAATAAAACTTGCATGGCCACTTTTGTTTCTTTTCTCCAGCCCATATTTTCCCTGCATTTAACAGGGTATCTTCATCTTCCCATTCTATTGGGACATTAGGCTATGTGGATGACATCAGTTAGGAGAATATATTATAGTTTTTTCTCCACTATTGTGCAATCAGACAACGAGCATCTACCCAATCTGAGTCAGGTAAATCCATTATGTCCATACATTTGATCCTCATATGACATCTAATGTAATAATACTGACGTTATTGATTGATATTGTTCTAGCTCCATGTGATGTATTAGTACCTATATCAACCAGAAAGGGTACTGAGGAAGCCGTTCTAGGCGAAACTAGTTTACCCGGTTAGTTAAGGACTACATCAAAAGTGTACTGACTCTCTGTATAATTGCACATGGATGTTTTAAGAGTCAAAGCATCGATACTAATCATGTACATGAGTGTTTTTTAATTATGTAACGTCTAGTAATAATAAAGTGTATTTTTTGTATGTTTTGACACTTTTGCATATATTTTGTGTATGATACGGGCGTGGTGGTGTCTGGTGAGCCCCTGTAATCTTTGTATGTAACAGGGGAGGAGGTCCAAAGACTCCCTTGTATAACTGTTTGGTGGCATTATGAGGGGGCATTATACCAACCAGCCCTTTTAACTATTGTCTCTTAAAGGGAAAAAAGAATTTTTCATTTGCTAACATGTTGTTAGTTTTCACTTATCCGAATTAAACCATAAAAAAATTCTCCTTCTTTCGGTGGGTCAGGTTAACTAAGAGGGGACTCTGCAAGGGGTAACTTCCTTACTAAGTATATACACTTCCATTATGGCCCTCTTGCTCCGGGTCCCTCCCTGATGATTGATGTAGGCAACCGCCGTCTGGTTGTCCGAGCGGACCTGAACAGCCCGACCCCGCAGGTGTCGGGTTAAGTGGGCGAGAACCAACCTGATCGCCCTCAACTCCAGAATGTTGATAGGGGTATGGGCCTCCTGAGGGCCCCACTGACCCTGGAATTTCAGGGACTTCCAAAAGCCCCCCCAACCTGTCAGACTGGCATCCGTGGTGACAGTCTCCCAGCAAGGGGCCAGGAAGGATCTGCCCCCCAGCAGGTTCCTTGAGTCCAGCCACCACGATAGAGACCGCCTGACCAGAGGGGACAGGACAAACACCTGATCCAAGGACACAGGGTCCCGATCCCATACTGACAAGAGGTGAAGCTGAAGGAGCCTCATGTGAAACTGAGCATATGGAACCGCCTCGAAGCAGGACACCATCAGGCCCACCAGCTGCATTCCCTACCTGATGGACGGATGAGGACAAGACAGAAGGGTCTGTGCTTGCTCTTGAAGACTTTCCACTGTAAGGAACTTACCTGGGAGTCTGTCCCGCGGTGCCTCCGCACGCTCACTGGTGGCGCGGCCCCTCCGGCGGGCGCGCCAGGCAGCCGCCCCTCCAGCGTCGGGCGCACCGGCAGCCGACGGCCGTGCACGTGCCCGCGTGCTAGCACGTTCCCTTTATGTCCCCCGGCGGCGCTGCTCCCAGCGCATTCGCCGGGGGCAGATTTAAAAGGACCAATCCTGACCCAGGAATCCTCTGCTCTGGGAAGGTCAGGGAATGGACAGCCTGACTGGCCAGGGCGGTCCAGTCCCTGGAGTTTCTCCTATCAGGGGTGAGATCGTGTGTTGCACCAATCAGCACATTCCCCTTCCCATTGGTCAGTCACCATTTAAATATTTTCCCGCCCGAACCACCAGTGCCTGTTATAGCCATTTACTAGCTTGGGTGTGCTTCTGAATCTCGTCTTAGTGTGTTTGATCCGGCTTCGTCCTTGACTACTCCTGCTCGCTGCCTGAACCGACCTTCTGCCTGTCTGACTTCGTTTCTGCTTAACCCCTTGGATACCACGCTTCTGTGATCACCCGGCCTTGACCCTTGCCAGTCCCGACTACTCTTTGCCTTGCCCCTTGGTTTTGACGTTTACAGACTTTGGTGCATGAAATCCTGATTTGGGATACCCCGCAGTTCATCCGTCTTTATCGTAAGCCAGCAATCTTTGCGCCAGTAAGACCTGGGGGCAACCGAGTCTGGAGAGGCATAACCCGTGTCTCCAGCAAGCGGGGGCTTGTCTATAGGCACAAGAGGCGGTGGAGATTGGGGATTGTTGGCTCACGAGAGAAGGGTGTCCAGCGGTCCCTGACAGTATAACAGGCCAGAACTATGGACCAAATTTTGGAGCAGGTGCAGGCCTTGACTGCGGCTGTTGAGCACCTGGCTCATCGAGTGGCGGCCCAGGAGAACCGTCCAACTCCTATCAACCCAGTCCCTTTGGGGGCACCGGCCGTCCATCCTGTGGAACCCAAGATCCCACTCCCCGATAAGTTCACTGGGGACAGAAGCAAGTTTTCCAACTTTCGGGATGCCTGCAAACTTTATTTTCAACTCCGCCCACACTCCTCTGGCTCCCAAGAACAACGTGTGGGCCTGGTCATCTCCCTCCTGCAAGGGGACCCACAGTCCTGGGCATTCGGCCTGTCACCTCAGGACCCAGCACGGCAATCGGTCGATGTGTTTTTTTCAGCTATGGAAATTCTTTATGATGACCCAGATAGGGGTGCCACTGCTGATGCCAAACTGCGTTCCTTGCGACAGGGTCGCCGGCAGGCCGAGGAGTATTGTTCCGAATTCCGTCGGTGGGCTGTGGACTCTCGGTGGAATGACCCTGCCCTGTGTGGTCAATTCCGGTTGGGCCTATCTGACGCCATTAAGGACATTTTTGTGAATCACCCTGTACCGCAGTCTTTGGACGAAACCATGCAACTCGCTATCCGAATCGACCGGCGTTTACGGGAGAGACGCCTTGAAAGAGGGGCGCATCCCGATACCAGCTGGGAAGCTGGAGCTCCAGCCCCCTTACCATTCGAGGAACCTATGCAGCTGGGAGCTACCAAGCTTTCTGAGGCTGAGAGGCGTCGGCGATTGACAGAAGGACTGTGTCTCTACTGTGGGGGGACCGGTCACCTGGTCAGAGTCTGCCCCAAGAAGCAGCCGGGAAACTTCAGAGCCTAGGTGGGGTCGAGGGAACCCACCTAGGCTGCAAGGTATTTCCTCAGATTTATTCCCAGTTTATGGTCCCAGTCCAGATTAAAGTGGACCTTGAATTTAAAAATTTGGAGGCCCTTCTTGATTGTGGGGCTGCAGGGAATTTTCTTGACTTAGAGCTAGCTCAAAGTTTGAAGATTCCGCTCCAACCTCTGTCTAAGGTTATCCGGGTTTTAGCCATTGATGACACACCTATTGCGGGGGGCCTCATACACTTTAAGACCCCACCAGTGTTTCTTAGAGTGGGAGCAGGGCATTCTGAATGGATTTGCTTTTTTGTCTTAAAAATGCCCTTAACTCCATTAGTACTCGGGTTGCCTTGGTTACAAAAGCATAACCCTCAGATTGACTGGGCTGCGAGGCAGATTACTAAATGGGGCCCGTCATGTTTCCAGTCCTGTTTGGAAGTCCCGGTGCGTGCCACACAGCTACTCCCCGATGGGGTTCCAGGCCCTTATCATGATTTTCTCGATGTATTTTCGGAAAAAGCGGCGGATGTTCTTCCGCCTCATAGGTCCTTTGACTGCCCCATAGAACTTCTTCCGGGGACTATGCCACCCAGGGGAAAAATCTATAATTTGACCCGGGCGGAAAACAAAGCTATGAAAGATTACATAGCTGAGAATTTACAGAAGGGGTTCATCCGGGCATCCACTTCTCCGGCTGGGGCGGGTTTTTTCTTTGTTGAAAAAAAAGATGGGGGGCTCCGCCCCTGTATAGATTACCGGGGTTTGAATAAAATAACCATTAAAAATAAATACCCCCTTCCTCTGATTGATGGGTTATTTACACAGATCATCGGGGCCCAAGTCTTTACCAAGTTGGATCTACGGGGGGCCTATAACTTGATAAGGATCCGTCAGGGTGATGAATGGAAGACCGCCTTCAACACCCAAGATGGGCATTACGAGTACCTTGTGATGCCCTTTGGTTTGTGTAACGCCCCGGCCGTCTTCCAGGACTTTGTAAACGAAATTTTTAGAGAGTATTTGGGTCGCTTTGTAGTAGTGTACCTCGATGATATTTTGATTTTTTCTTCCTCTTTAATGGAACATCGTGAACATGTTCGCCTTGTCTTACAAAAATTAAGAGAAAATTGCTTATACGCTAAACTCAAGAAATGTGTATTCGAGGTTCCTGAGGTCCCTTTTTTAGGGTATATAATTTCTAACACTGGGTTATCTATGGATCAGGCTAAGGTCAAAGCTGTACTTGAGTGGGAGCAACCTAGAGATTTAAAGGGGCTACAAAGATTCCTGGGATTCGCCAACTTTTATAGGAGATTTATTAAGAACTTCTCCACCCTAGTAGCACCTCTCACAGATCTCACCAAGAAGGGGAGCTTCCCATCACCCTGGCCGGAACGATCCTTTCAAGCCTTTAGAAAGTTAAAAGAAGTCTTTAGCTCTGCCCCTGTATTAGTTCACCCAGAATGTCAACGAGCTTTTATAGTCGAAGTTGACGCTTCCGAGCTTGGCGTTGGGGCAGTTCTCTCGCAGTACAGCGGTTCCCCGGAACGACTTCACCCTTGTGCTTTTTTCTCGAAAAAATTCAATCCCGCTGAGCGGAATTATGACATTGGGAATCGGGAGCTCTTGGCGGTTAAACTAGCCTTTCAAGAATGGAGACACTGGTTAGAAGGGGCCCAGTTCCCTGTTACGGTCTTCACGGACCATAAAAATTTAGAATATATTCAGTCTGCAAAGAGGTTAACCCCTAGGCAAGCTCGGTGGTCCCTGTTCTTTTCCCGATTTAACTTTACAATTACTTACAAACCAGGGTCAAAGAACGTAAAAGCTGATGCCTTGTCTCGAAGCTTTTCCACGACTAACTTACCTGAGGGGAAGAATTTGCCCATACTGCCACAACACATGGTGGTAGCTGTGATTCAGCCGAACCTCTCTGACCTGAATCAGTTTCAGTCTGAATCTCCGCCTGGTAAACCGCCTCATGTCCAGTTTGTACCTGCGTCACATCGCTCGGCCATCCTACAGCAATTTCATGCCTCTAAAACTGTAGGCCATCCTGGAGTTAAGAAAACCATTTCCATGTTGTCACGTCATGTTTGGTGGCCCTCTATTAAAAAAGATGCTCAGGATTATGTTCGAGCCTGTAAGATTTGTGCCCGGAGTAAAACCCCTAGACATTCTCCTGAAGGTTCACTGTTGCCCTTATCCATTCCTTCCCGACCATGGACACACCTTGCCATGGATTTCATCACCGATCTTCCATCATCGCAGGGGTTTACCGTCATCTGGGTGGTGGTAGATCGGTTCAGTAAGATGGCACACTTTATCCCGTTAAAAAAGTTACCAACCGCTCAAGACCTTGCACAACATTTTTTAACACATATATTCAGACTCCATGGAATCCCGGAGGATGTGGTCTCTGACAGGGGGGTACAGTTTGTCTCTCAGTTTTGGAGGGCATTTTGTGCCAGGTTGGGGTTCTCTGTCTCTCTGTCCTCTGCATTTCATCCCCAATCAAATGGACAGACAGAGAGAACCAACCAATCACTGGAGCAGTACCTTCGATGTTTTGTTTCCGATGTCCAGACAGATTGGTTACTGTACCTTCCGTTTGCAGAGTTTGCTCTGAATAATGCCACCCATACTTCCACAGGGGTTTCCCCGTTTCGCTGTGTCTTCGGTAGGGACCTCAAGTTTTCTGCTTTGTCCGAAGAACCCTCTAGTGTGCCCTCGCTTGAGGAATGGTTGTCCCAATGGCCGGACTTATGGGCAAAGATCCAGCAAAACTTGACCAGGGCTGTCGGCCAGCAGAAAACTTTTGCCGATCACGGTCGGTCTAGTGACCCTGATTATGAGGTGGGGGAGTTAGTTTGGCTTTCCACCAAAAATTTGGCATTACGTCAACCCTCTGCCAAGCTAGGTCCAAGGTTTATTGGCCCTTTTCCTATACTACGGAAGATTAATCGAGTTACTTATCGCCTTGATCTCCCTCCCTCCATGAAAATTTGCAATTCTTTTCATGTTTCCCTTTTAAAATCTGCCAAGGGTATTGAGCCAGATACTTCCCCTGCTGCCATCCTGGTAGACGGGCAGCAAGAATTTGAGGTAGCCCGGATATTGGACTCACGTTTCTTCCGAAACTCTCTCCAGTACTTAGTAGATTGGAAGGGATACGGTCCAGAAGAGAGGTCTTGGGTCCCGGCCAGAGATGTCCACGCGGGGAGGTTGGTTAGGAAGTTTCACAGAGAGAACCCTCAGAAACCCAGCTTGGAGGGTCCAGAGGCCCCTCCTCAAGGGGGGGGTAATGTAAGGAACTTACCTGGGAGTCTGTCCCGCGGTGCCTCCGCACGCTCACTGGTGGCGCGGCCCCTCCGGCGGGCGCGCCAGGCAGCCGCCCCTCCAGCGTCGGGCGCACCGGCAGCCGACGGCCGTGCACGTGCCCGCGTGCTAGCACGTTCCCTTTATGTCCCCCGGCGGCGCTGCTCCCAGCGCATTCGCCGGGGGCAGATTTAAAAGGACCAATCCTGACCCAGGAATCCTCTGCTCTGGGAAGGTCAGGGAATGGACAGCCTGACTGGCCAGGGCGGTCCAGTCCCTGGAGTTTCTCCTATCAGGGGTGAGATCGTGTGTTGCACCAATCAGCACATTCCCCTTCCCATTGGTCAGTCACCATTTAAATATTTTCCCGCCCGAACCACCAGTGCCTGTTATAGCCATTTACTAGCTTGGGTGTGCTTCTGAATCTCGTCTTAGTGTGTTTGATCCGGCTTCGTCCTTGACTACTCCTGCTCGCTGCCTGAACCGACCTTCTGCCTGTCTGACTTCGTTTCTGCTTAACCCCTTGGATACCACGCTTCTGTGATCACCCGGCCTTGACCCTTGCCAGTCCCGACTACTCTTTGCCTTGCCCCTTGGTTTTGACGTTTACAGACTTTGGTGCATGAAATCCTGATTTGGGATACCCCGCAGTTCATCCGTCTTTATCGTAAGCCAGCAATCTTTGCGCCAGTAAGACCTGGGGGCAACCGAGTCTGGAGAGGCATAACCCGTGTCTCCAGCAAGCGGGGGCTTGTCTATAGGCACAAGAGGCGGTGGAGATTGGGGATTGTTGGCTCACGAGAGAAGGGTGTCCAGCGGTCCCTGACATCCACTTTCTTCTGAGGAAGAAAGATCTTGACCTGAGATGAATCCAGAATCATGCCCAGAAAGGACTTCACCATGGAAGGCGACAGGGAAGATTTGGAGTGGTTGATCAGCCAGCCGAATGACTCCAGTGTGGACACCACCCGCTGAGTATCCAGCTCTGCCTGTTGGAAGGACTGAGAAGCGATAAGCATGTCGTCCAAGTAGGGAAGAATGCGACTGCCCTGAGATCTCAGCAGAGCCATCACTCCTGCCAGCACCTTGGTGAATACCCTGGGAGCCGAGGTGAGACCGAAGGGCAAGGCCACAAATTGGTAGTGCTGATCCTCCAGAGCGAACCTGAGGAATCTCTGATGACCTGGAAAAATAGGTATGTGAAGATAAGCATCCTTGATGTCTACAGAGGTCATGAAGTCCCCTGGGCGTAGGGAATTCACAGCGGAGCGCAGAGTCTCCATGCAAAATTTGTTGAGGCGCTTTAAATCCAGGATGGGTCTGATGGACCCATCCTTTTTGGGAACAATGAAAAGATTGGAATAATAGCCTTTGCCCCTTTCCCTCAAGGGCACCGGGCAGATGACTCCCAATTCCAGAAGGCCTTGGACAGCAAGGGACAGACCCTGAGCTGACAGGGGGTTTTGAGCTAACTGGGATTTGATGAATCTTGGGATTATTAAAGTTAGTTTGTTCAGGAAACTCCAAGCGTGGTTTAACAGAATGAAACAGCTTCCCCTGCTGCCGCGGAGCCAGGGCAGGAGGAGAGATACAGAGTACTTCAAAAATGTGAGCTAAAAGCCTGTCAGTATCATCTGAAGCCCAGGGGTCAGACCCAGAATCGGCACCATAAGCCTTAGGCTGATCCTCAGATGATTCTGAATCAGAAAATAATTTCCCTTCTTCCAGGGGGGTATAACCAGTAACGTCAAAAAATTCCTCAGCCTCCATAGGAAAGAGGGAAACACCAGGTAATAAATGCCGCTTCTTAGCATAAGCCTTGCGCGGGCCAGAGCCAGCAATATGTCTCTCAATGCTGGCCACCCGTGCAGCCAAATCAGGTTGAGACTCCCCACTGGTATGCACCTCACTAGGAGTCAGATGTAAGCGTGGGGGGGGGAAGGCGAAGCCCGAGGGGGCACAGGCCCAGCCACCGGTAACCCAGACTGCAGCGCAAGCGTCTGCTGGGCACAGTGTACACACACCCTGACATCATCACTTATAGGTGATACCCCACACGCCACACACAGCCGGGCTTGTCCCGAAGGAACCCCAAGCACATTATCTTGAGAAGCCTCCATATGGTGATTATTGTGGCACAATAAGCCAAGTCGGGATTGACGCAATAAGGCTACCCAGGATGTCCCAATAGCCCGCTAGGAAATTGGGAGATATACAAATACAAAAGCCCGCCAATAAGGGGTTAACGCTAAAAGGGGATAGGACAGGGAGAAACCACTAAAAAGTTTGACCCGCCTGTAAGTCATAAAGCAAAGAACCCGTAAGCATAATGCAATGAAGGTACAAGGAAAAAAACAGCCAGCGGGGGCACTTACGGACCGCGATAGGGAGATGCCAGACACGCAGCACAGGAGCTCCAAAATGGCGCCCGCATATACCTCGAGGGGCGGGCCGCGGAGAAGTGATGCGGAAAACGTCATCCGCAAGGCCCGCCCCCCGAAGAGCGTGAAAACCCGCTCATCGCCTGAGGCGATGTCGCCGCCGTCCGCGGAGCGGAGTACAAGCGCGCGGCGGCGGCGTCCTATAATACAAAGCCAGTGCAAAAGGCAAAACATGAAAACACATAGTAAATACATACACCCCCCCCCCGAGATCTACCCAGGGGGAGCGAAGGGGAAGCAGCAGACCACCTAAGAGGAGCCTAACTGAGGGGACAGGGGGCGAAGGGCACAGGGCCACGGGAGGGGCATCCCATAAAGCTCACCACGGGCCTGTACTGCCTACCCTTTGGTGGGGGACTGCGGTAGGAGCAGGGCTCCTTAGCACCTGACAGCGGTGCTGCCTACCATCACCCGACCAACGCAGCATAAGCTAGGAGGCAGTGAAAAGGAACGGTTGGGAATAGTCCTACAGGGCCGCAGGCTAATAAGCCCCGCTCACCTTCGAGTAGAAAGAGCCATCTTCTAGTCATCGCAGCCCAGAATGCAGAGAAGAACTGGGGAATTTGTGGGAGGTCCCTGGTATATATGGGGCCGGGAGGAGATACTTTTCTGTCTCTGCAGTCCAGCGTCACTACCGCCTGAAGCACTTTGCAACCAAAAACAGCATCAGCTGAGGCCCTAACATCAACCTTGTAAAACTTAGAGAAAGTATGAACTGAAGACCAAGTAGCGGCATTACAAACTTGTTCAACAGAAGCCTGGTGTTAAAAAGCCCAAGAAGCACCAATAGCCCTAGTGGAATGAGCTGTAACACGGAAAGGAGGATCCTTCCCCTTGGCAGAATACGCTTGCACCACCGCCTGTCTGATCCACTTGCTGATAGGGGATCTGGCCGGAGGCAAGCCCTTCCTGGGCCCAGCAGGGAGAACAAACAGAGAGTCCGACTTCCGAAAAGACTCAGTGGCAACTAAATAGTATGTGAGTGCCCTGACCACATCAAGAGAATGAAGAGTCCGCTCCTTAGGATTAGAAGGGGCAGGACACAAGGTAGGCAAGACAATGTCCTCATTGAGATGAAAGGAAGAGACAACCTTAGGCAAGAGATCCGGTTTGAGGCGAAACACCACCTTATCCTGATGTCGCTCAAAATAGGGAGGCCGCCAGCTCTGAGACGCGACGCACCGAGGTGATAGCTACCAAAAAGACCGCCTTCAGAGTAAGAATGGACAAGGCCGCATCACACAAGGGCTCAAAAGGAGAGCCCTGAAGAGCAGAAAGCACCAAGTTCAAATACCACACCGGTAGCAAAGGCTTACGCGGCGGACGTACATGAGTAACCCCTTGGAAAATAATTTTGATAAGTCTATGACTGGCAAAAGATCTTTGGAAAAAAAACGCCAAGGCCGAGACTTGGCCTATGAGAGTACTCAGTTGTAATCCCGACTCCAAACCATGTTGTAGAAATGTCAAAATCCTGGAGACGGAAAAAGTGCGACAAGGAAGAGACTTAGATTCACACCAGGCAATGTAAGCATGCCAGACCCTGTAATAAATCATAGCAGAGGATTTCTTTCAAGCCTGAATCATGGTACCAACTACCGAGGCCGGCAACCCCTTATTCATCAGGATGGAAGTTTCAACAGCCACGCCGTCAAAGCCAGCGTTTGTAAATTGGGATGGCGTAGGCGTCCCTGAGTGAGGAGCTCTGGATCGTCGGGCATGGCGAAGTGATCTACCGCCATCTGAACGTATGCGAACCAAACTCTTCTCGGCCAGTGGGGGGTCACGGAATAGCTAGAGCGTCCGTGGCAAAGGCCAGAGGATTTCTTGACAGGGAGACGAACCTCGGAAGGTTGTGATTGTGCCTGGACGCAAAAAGATCCATGTCCGGCTGACAGTTGCGTCCCAGGCTGGGACGTCCGGACAACCGAAGGCGAGGGATTACCACCCGATGTGCACCGCACCAACCCGTGCTCTCAAATTGGCGGCGGCTAAGAGGAACCTCAAAAGCGCGCAAAGGCCTCCGGGAAGGAATGGCACCCAGAGAAGACAAGTGAGGAGGCACCTCGCAGCATGCCCCCGTCGTGCGGCTGGTCCGTCCGCCCCCCCCCAGCCCCCCGGTCAGCGGAGTCTGAACGGGAGAGAGGGAAGCATGCAGGGAGCATCATGGAAGGGGAGGGCGAGAGGGAGACCAGAAAGGGCAGCAGCGCAGGGGACACAAAGACAAAAAGGCAAAGCTCTGCGAGCACCCGACCCCAGGTGCTCCCCTACCATCACCTGAACCTTCAGCCGGGGCTGGGAGGCAGAGTGGGTCCGGAACAGGTGGAAATAGGCCTGCAGGGCCGACGGGCTCGAGATGTCCTGCTCGCCTGCGATCCAGATAGAGCCATCTTCTGTCTTCGCAGTCAGGACTGCAAAATAACACTGGGGATTTGGGGTATTTTCCTGCCTTTTATGGGCCGGGAGGAGCCACAAGTCTTTTTGCAGTCGACTGCGCCACCTTGTGGTGGTTTACCCAATCGTGAAGAATTTAAATGAAGCAAGCCGTGCTGTATACCAGGAAAACTTCAAATGTATTAATTTTAGATGCCCGCTCCAGGCATTTGTGAGTGGCCAGTGTGGGCACGCTCCGTTAGAGGGTTGCAGGGGGTTGCACCTGCCAGTGCACTCTGATCCGCTCACATTAGACATACTCCTGGACATGGGGGCTCCAGTGTGCTGATTGAACGAGCGGCCGCACATGCGTCGTAGGACCAGGAAGAGATGAGTTTGTTTGGGCGACCTGGGGGGGTTTCACACAGCGGCACATCCCTGATCGTGGTGCCCCGGGGGCAACAACAAAAACCCAGGATAGTCAAAATTCTAGGTTTTGGTCCACTTTAAAAGTATACAGGTGAAACTGTGAGGTTCTTCTTCTACAGTCTGGACATACTTGATGTTGGAACTGTGGTTTTGAGCATTGTAGTACAGGAATTAAATGTAAATGAGAAGTAGCGACAGGTAAATGCCAGACACGGCATGCAGTTGCACATTTATCAAGCAGAATCTGTGGAGCGACTGGGATAACGCCATGTAGCGTCCGATTCATCATTATCCCAGCCTCAGCGAGCGCCAGGTATGACCTCTTGCTACCTGTCGCTCTCCCATACATTTCAATGGATATCCCTTTATTTCTTTTTAAACAGGGTTTTTGTTAATTTTTTTTTTTTTTTTAATCTCAAATAATGTTGGGACCTCTCCTGGCCTAGAAAAAGCCATTTTTCCAAATATTTTTTATGTTTTATATATTTATGCAGAATTGACATTACAGGTCTGGCATTAATGTGTTCATGTTACAATGTAATAAAAATGTAATTGCATATGTTTTCGGTTTGTTACTGGTGGATACATGCTTAAAAACAGGCTTTAATCAAACCGCCTCCGGCACTCTGGGCTTCAGAGAAGCATTTTTGTGAGTTGTGTGAGGCAATGAATATGTTGTGAGTTGGTCGCACTGACTGTCGCTAACATGCGCTCCCATACAGCGCTGTACTGGTCAAATAGCGACTCCTCACAATGTATTCATCATTGCAGCACAGCGACTGAGTCGCTATGAGCTAGCGACCCACGGCCGAGCACAGTGACTACTAGCGGGCACTCTGAAATGCCTGCTACAGAAGCTCATCTGTTGCTACCTGGCGTTAGTGATGAATCAGCCTGTTATTCTCTTTCACCCAGGTGACCGGGTGAGGGATTGTGATGTGTGTGAAGAAGCTAACAGGGATGAGTGCTGTGGCTCCTTTAAGACTTGTGTATCCTAATTGCCCTGCTAACGTGCACCTCCCAGGCTGCCACCCCTCCTTTGTATCTGAAGATACAGCACTGTGCTTGAATCCTTTGTGAGCAGACACATACTGCACACAATCCTCCTATCAGCCATGACAGGCCCGACACTTTTTGTAAATGAAAAAAATGTCCTGCCTGTCTGCTCACAAAGATTTTAAGCACAGTGCTGTATCCTTCATTGAAACATAGAAGGTTGACGGCAGAAGGAGACCATACGTCCATCTAGTCTGCCCTTATGTGTATACTGTATGTTCTCTTTATCTTAGGATAGATGGAGGTTTATCCCAGGCATGTTTAAATTCACTGACTGTTGATTTTTCAACTACCTCTGCTGGAAGTTTGTTCCCAGCATCTACTACTCATTTTTGTTGCCGGCCTTTGGACACGTTCTATTTGAATGATGTCTTTATGCAGGTGAGGTCTCCAGAACTGCACACAGTATTCTAGCTGTGGCCTCACCAGGGCTCTATACAGTGGCATCACAACCTCCCTCTTCCTACTGGTGATGCCTCGAGCTATGCAGCCGAGCATCCTGCTTGCTTTTCCCACTGCCTGGCTACACTGTCCACTCATCTTGCAGCTATCAGTAATCAGTACCCCTAAATCTCTCTCCTCCGAGGTCCTGGCTAACACAGTGCTGCCCATACTGTACTCAGTGCCAGCTTTGTGCTTAAAGCAGCAGTATCGTGAAATTTGCATTAAAAAAGATAAATAATTAAATAGCCACACAATAGCTTCTAACATGTGTATAAATAATCTGGCGATAGAAAAAAGAAAAAATGTATGCCTTTCTTTTAAATTGTATAATGCCAATGGCTCAGTCCATTTGCTGAACAGGGGGATCTGCTGGGTTGTATTTAGTGAGCTGCTTCATTTAGCCCATTGGTCTCCTAGCAACACTTTACCTCAGAGGCTGACACTGTAATCAGTGGTAACGGCTGTGTGTGTGAGGTGCTGCTTTTGTTATGAGACCAGGTGACTCAAATGTGTAAAATCTATACAAAATAAACTAAACTGACTGAAAATAACTGAAATTCTTCTTTGAATAACTGTGCAGGAAAATCTAAAGGTCTTAAAGTGGAACAAAATCCTGAGTGGCCGACCCTGAAGTCCATTGACCTTCCCCCTTGGGCATTCTAAATCAGGATGCCCACTGTGTGAAACGACCCCTGGATAACCACAGATCCCCCCATTTTTCTGCCGCGCTCACGCAGATAGTCATTTAGACAGGCCGGGCGGCCAGGAAGGTTACTGCTCAGGCTCCCCATCTGCGTGCAAACAGAGCTGATTGGATGAGAGCCCGCGCATGCGCTGTGGGACAGGGAAAGGTACGTTTTCACAGGCGAACTTGGGGATTTCACATATCAGGGCATCCCAAGTCAGGATGCCCCTAGGGGCACAAAACAAAACTCCAGATAGTGAAAATCCTGGGTTGGGCTTTGCTCAAAACACACAAAGCTGAAAGAAAGATCATATGGAAAAGAGAGAGAAAATGGTAAACTGAAAGATTCTGCAGCAGAGCCAACATGAAGGGAAAACTGTCAAAATCAGCTAAATGACTTCTAGAGCTTTTCTCTCTGTTTTAGATATATAAGTTCTGGCCAGGCAATGTTGCAATGTTGTTATGTTATGCTGGACGGCTGCCAGCACTGAACAGCTGAGACTTCTGATACATTGTTTCTCCCTCTCCTCAGCGTGGAACAGGCCAGAGTGTCGGACCCGACACTCATCAGACATAAACATGAGCTATTAGTCTCCAGCTGCACAACACAGACATAATTTTTTCCTAAATTTGTAATTCTTACTCCAACACCTACCTACATTCAAAGTACCATTTAAATATAAGTCACCAAGAAAAATTCGCGATACTGCTCCTTTAACATTTATAGTGATTTAGTGAGTTTCCCAACATTCAATTGGGAAAAAGTACAGAAGGATTTTTTTCAAATAAAATATATTGATGAAAATACAATTCTGTGATTACTCACCTGTAGAATTGTTTTTTACGGTGTACAGCACGGCTTGCTTCATTTCAATTCTTTACATGTGGGTAATCCGCCACAGGTGGCGCAATCGACTGCAGGAAGACCTGTGGCCCCTGCTGGCCCATACAAGGGCCAGAATTACCCAGAAGACCCCAGTGTTTGAAAGCAGTAATGCAAGAAGCCAGGAGGCAAGGACCATGTTAGTAAAACACAGCCCACTAAAAGGACAACTCACCATAACAAGGCAAAAGAGAACAACAATAACAAGGGTGGGATGAAGCAAGCCGTGCTGTACACCGTAAAAACAATTCTACATGTGAGTAATCACAGAATTGTATTTTTCCAGGTGTACAGCACGGCTTGCTTCATTTCAATTCTTTACATGTGGGACATCCAACAGCAGTGTCCAAAAAATACAATTCTGTGAAATACTCACCTGTAGAATTGGTATTATGAGTATACAGTACGTCCTGCTCCAAATATAATACTTACACTTGGGTTATCCTCCGCCAGAGGGCGCTGTGCACTGCAGACATGCAAAAAACAGGCTCCTCCCGGCCCTTCATATACCCGGGGATCTCCCACAAATCCCCAGCATTTGAAAAAGAAACCGGGAGAAACTAACCACCAGAACTGGTAACAACAACCATGATAACAATCACCATACAGGGGATCCAGAATAATGCAAAAACCAGGGTGGGGTGGAGCAGGACGTACTGTATACGTATAATACCAATTCTACAGGTGAGTATTTCACAGAATTGTATTATTCTAAGTATACAGTACGTCCTGCTCCAAATATAATACTTACACTTGGGACATCCAATAGCAGTGTCCATAAAGTAGGGTGGGATCCCCAACAAAAAGGTAACAGCAGGCAGTTTAACCCTTCTATTGCCAGCCACGTAAATTTTACGCTGGCATCTCCTTACCTGAGGGCCATCGTGGGGTCATCTGCCGGTCAGGATCACCATGTTGTTCTAGAAGGGGGTCAGGGGGATGAGGTCAGGTGTCTTCTGGGTGACTTCAGGCACCCGATCGCTCCTGCAGCCAATCAGGAGCCGGCGCAGCATCTCCTTACCTGAGGGCCATCGTGGGGTCATCTGCCGGTCAGGATCGCCATGTTGTTCTAGAAGGGGGTCTGGGGGATGAGGCCAGGTGTCTTCTGGGTGACTTCAGGCACCCGATCGCTCCTGCAGCCAATCAGGAGCCGGCGCAGCATCACCGTCATTGGCCGGCGCCCGCCGGTATATAATAACAGTGCGGGCGGGCGCCGGCCTCTTTCTGCGTGGACATCAGGTAAGGAGGGGTCGATCGCAGGTCTGCTGGGGGTGGGTGGGCGTAAGAAATGTTTTTTACTTTAGTGTAATGGCAGTTTGGATCTCATAGTAATGAGATCCATTCAAAAAAACGGCGATCTAGCCATTACACAGATCTACTACTACTTGGAAGGGGGGATGGAAATGCCACACTAACTATAGGGAAGGGGAGGGGGGAAGTAAATGCCACACTACCTATATGGGATGGGGAGGGGGGGGGATGAATGCCACACTACCTTTATGGGATGGGCAGGGAGCACAGGGATTGGACTGCAGAGGACCAGGGTAAAGTTATTTCCTTTGGGACATTTGTAAGAATGATGGTGTGACTGTTACCATAAATACCTGTGTCATGCCAACAGTTAATCATCCTAAGTCCATTCATGGTGAGGTTGCATTTCATCCAAGGGAGTGACTGGCTCGCCCACAATTTTGCCTAACAAAGCCATTGATAAAAAATGAGATCTGTGGCTCAGTGAACAAGATTTTGTCCTTTTGGGACCATGACCATAAAACTTCCCAGATTTCAATTGCATTGAGAATGTGTGGCCAATCCCCCAAACAGCATACAGGGAAACATATGCAGAACTTCTGATTAGCTCCAAGCACTGATTAGGCTGATGCCCAGGAACAACACGTGCCAGAACCGTGTGGGAACTCTTGATCATCACCAGGACATGGCTTGCGCATGAATGGCAGCAAGTAGGTATCAGAGCATCCACACATACAGTGAGGAGGCGGCTTTTGGAGGTTGGCCTCATGTAAAAAAAAGGCATCCAACCAGACCTCCAAGCCACAAAGTCAACCAGACCTCCAAGCCACAAAGTCAACCAGACCTCCAAGCCACAAAGTCAACCAGACCTCCAAGCCACAAAGTCAACCAGAGGGGGGAAGTAAATGCCACACTACCTATATGGGATGGGGAGGGGGGGGGGATGAATGCCACACTACCTATATGGGATGGGGAGGGGGGGTGAATGCCACACTACCTATATGGGATGGGGAGGGGGGATGAATGCCACACTACCTATATGGGAGGGGGGATGAATGCCACACTACCTATATGGGATGGGGAGGGGGGATGAATGCCACACTACCTATATGGGATGGGGAGGGGGGGATGAATGCCACACTACCTATATGGGATGGGGGATGAATGCCACACTACCTTTATGGGATGGGGAGGGGGGATGAATGCCACACTACCTATATGGGATGGGGAAGGGGGATGAATGCTACACCACCTATATGGGATGGGGAGGGGAGATGAATGCCACACTACCTATATGGGATGGGGAGGTGGGGATGAATGCCACACTACCTATATGGGATGGGGAGGGTGGATGAATGCTACACTATCCATGTGGGATGGGGAGGGGGGGATGAATGCCACACTACCTATATGGGATGGGGAGGGGGGATGAATGCCACACTACCTATATGGAATGGGGAGGGGGGGATGAATGCCACACTACCTATGTGGGATGGGGAGAGGGGATGAATGCCACACTACCTATATGGGATATATATATGGGACTGGCGCATACACATCACCCACCAGCTAAATGATTTCATCTTACACCTTTACTACTACTGTTATATATTTTTTTTAACTGTAAGTATTATATATAACTGTAGTAGTAAAGGTGTAAGATGAAATCAGATTTTCATTTAGCTGGTGGGTGATGGGTGCGCGCCAGTCACAGTTTATTCCTGGGTGCAGATGGCGACTGGGGAAGGTGACAGCGATGGGTGGGGGGTTGGATGTTGGTGGTACACTGGCTGATTTCTGGTCGCCATGTGGCGATTTGCCGCCTCCACCCTGCCCCCCCATCGCTGCTTCCACCCCTCCTTCATCACCAACTGCACCCGGGTGTTTACTTGGTGAGATAGGCCTGGCGCACACCTGCCACCCATTCCCACCCCCCACTATGCGATCTAATCTATTTTTATGTTTTTTGTGGTTGATTCTGGTTTTGTGCACTTTTTTAAAAATGTGTTTTGCACTGATGTGTATGCTTATCTGGTTAGAGGGATGAGGGGTGGCTGGTAGGTGCGCGCCGGGCCCGGCTCACTATTGGGTGCAGCCGGCAACAGAGGGGGGGGGGGTGAGGTGGCAGGGATGGGGGAGCAGAGTGACAGGCAGAGCGCTGGCTGATTTCTGGTCACCATGTGGTTGGTGATCATGTGCCATTTGCCGCCTCCACCCTGCCCCCCATCGCTGCTTCCACCCCTCCTTCATCGCCGACTGCACCCGGGTGTTTATTTGGTGAGCTAGGCCCAGCACGCACCTGCCACCCATTCCCCACCCCCCACCATGCGATCTAAGCTATTGTTTTGTTTTTTGTGGTTGATTCTGGTTTTGTGCACTTTTTTAAAAAATGTGTTTTGCACTGATGTGTATGCTTATCTGGTTAGAGGGATGAGGGGTGGCTGGTAGGTGCGCGCCGGGTCCGGCTCACTATTGGGTGCAGCCGCCAACAGAGGGGGGGTGAGGTGGCAGGGATGGGGGAGCGGAGTGACAGGCAGGGCGCTGGCTGATTTCTGGTCGCCATGTGGTTGGTGATCATGTGCCATTTGCCGCCTCCACCCTGCCCCCCCCATCGCTGCTTCCACTCCTCCTTCATCGCCCTCTGCACCCAGGTGTTTACTTGGTGAGCTAGGCCCAGCACGCACCTGCCACCCATTCCCCACCCCCCACTATGCGATCTAAGCTATTTTGTTTTTTGTGGTTGATTCTGGTTTTGTGCACTTTTTTAAAAATGTGTTTTGCACTGATGTGTATGCTAATCTGGTTAGAGGGATGAGGGGTGGCTGGTAGGTGCGCGCCGGGTCCGGCTCACTATTGGGTGCAGCCGGCAACAGAGGGGGGGGGGTGAGGTGGCAGGGATGGGGGAGCGGAGTGACAGGCAGGGCGCTGGCTGATTTCTGGTCGCCATGTGGTTGGTGATCATGTGCCATTTGCCGCCTCCACCCTGCCCTCCGATTGCTGCTTCCACCCCTCCATCGCCGACTGCACCCGGGTGTTAACTTGGTGAGCTAGGCCCCGCGCGCACCTGCCACCTGTTTGATGTGTTTTAAGCCTGATGTGTGAGGGATGGCTGACAGGTGCCTGTCAGGCCCGGCTCACCCCCAGGGTGCAGGCAGTGACGAAAGGGAGCATCTGAGGTGGCAGGGATGGGGGGTGTCAGATGGTGCGCTGGCTGGTTGCCATGTGATGTGTGTTCAAGAGCTACTCTGGTGCCGGCATTTACTGGGTGAGCCAGGCCTTGCGTGCACCTGCTACTCATGTCCCACCCCCACTATGTGATCAAAGCTGTTTTTGGTTTTGTGGATTTCTATTTTTGGCCTGATGCAGTGTGAAATCCCTTGATGTAAATACCCCTGATTTCCAGTAAAACTTACCTTACCGTCAATGCAATGGTGCATACTGGCTAAAGCTATAGCTTAGTGCCGCTGTGGCCAGCACATGCGTTGTTGCGTTGTTGCATTGGGGATAAGGTATTTATTACCAGGGATTTCACCCACCATTCTATACTTCTGTTAACAAAACTTACTTTAGGCTTGTCGGTTGTTTTTTTCCCAGAAGTCTCATACAGTTGGACCTTCGCTGGACCTTCGCTGGACCATCATCCTTCCCTTTTGGGACCTTTGTTACAGCCCTTCGCACCTGCTGAGTTCATCACTTCTCGTCGGATCGTAGATATAATTTTTTAAAAATATATTTAACTTTTTATTTGACTGTTTATTGTGTGGTTTTATTTTTGTTAATTTGCACAGGGTTTAGGGTCTAGGGTTTAGGGTTTAGGGTCTAGGGTTTAGGATCTAGGGTTTAGGGTCTAGGCTTTTAGTTCAGTCATCCCTATAGTGTTTTGATTGTGTGACTCTTTGTTGTTAGATATAGAAATGGCTGGGCGAAAGTACACTGCACAGGAAGCAGCGGCTTATATGATGGAGTCGGACTCTGAAGAGTTTAGCGAGTCAGGCTCAGAATATATGCCAGGTAGTGAGTCCGACAGTGACTCCTCTATTGAGGAGACACAGCCGCGCGCAGTGGTACTAGTGGTAGTGCTAGGCATCCTAGAAGGGATGGTACCGCACAAGAAGAGGCCATGCTGGAGGAAAGTGTAGGCCAGGGGAGTGCTGCAGTTGGAGGAGCGCCTGCGTGGAGGCCTCCTAATAATTATTCCCCCGAAATTCCCCCATTTGATTCGGTCCCCGGGGTCAATGTCGACACAACAAACTTCGGTGTCATTGACTTCCTAAATGTATTCCTTTCAGAGGCCATCCTACTGGATATGGTCTTTTACACAAATCTCTATGCTGAGCAGGTCCTCACCCAAAATCCCCCACAGAGGCACGCCCGCGCTCATGCATGGCACCCAACAGATTTAAGTGAGATGAAAAAATTTTGGGGGCTCACTTTAGCAATGGGTATCTGCAAAAAATTTAGTATCGCCTCCTACTGGGATACCCAATCCTTATTGGCAACCCCATTGTTTCCGGCCGTAATGTCCAGAAATCGTTACGAAATCTTACTGCGGTTTCTGCACTTTAACGATAATTCCACTGCTATTCCCCGTGGTGAGCCCGGTCACGACAGGCTGCATAAATTAAGACCCCTGATTAATAGCCTGTCGGAGCGCTTTGCGGAAGTGTTCCCCCCCCTCACAAAATTTAAGTATTGACGAGTCACTTCTGCTGTTTAAAGGGCGCATTATATTTCGTCAGTATATCCCTAGCAAGCGTGCCCGCTATGGGATAAAATTTTACAAATTATGCGAGAGTTCGACCGGCTATACCAAATTTTTCTGAATTTATGAAGGAAGGGACACACATCTGGACCCCCCTGGTTGTCCCGTTGATTTAAGCATCAGTGGAAAAATCGTGTGGGAGCTCATGACTCCTCTACTGGGGAGAGGTTACCACTTATATGTGGACAACTTCTACAGCAGCATCCCCTTATTTAGAGCCCTTTATTCATTGGACACACCGGCCTGTGGCACCATCAACCGTAATCGAAAAGGGTTGCCCAGGTCAATGCTGCAAAAGAGACTGAATCGTGGAGAGTCGTATGCTTTAAGAAGCGGTGAGCTCCTGGCCGTGAAATATATGGATAAAAAAAAATGTAATCATGCTGACAACAATCCACGATGAGTCAGTCATGAATGTACGACAACGTGGTCCCCGAGCCCCTTCCCAAAAGCCACGTTGTATAAAGGATTATAATAAATTCATGGGTGGCGTTGATAAGACGGACCAAATACTAACCTATTACAATGCCATCTGAAAATCCAGAGCCTGGTACAAAAAAGTTGCAATTCATTTGGTCCAAATGGCAACTTACAACTCCTTTGTTGTCTTCAAGGCAGCAGTACCAGGCTCTAATTTGTCTTTCATAAAGTATCAACAGCAGCTACTCCCTGCACTGTTGTTTGGGGATACTGAGCAGGAACCACAGGTGACAGCTAGTGACAATGAGGCTAGGTTAGTGGGAAAGCACTTTATAAAGTGCATTCCTGACATCGGTGGAAAGAAGTATCCCCAGAAAGCTTGCAGAGTATGTAAAAAAGTTTGGCATCAGGAAGGACGTGCGGTACTATTGCCCGAAGTGCCCCAGCCAGCCTGGTTTGTGCTTTAAACACTGCTTTCTTTCCATTTTTTTCATATTTACAGATGCAATAGGAAGTGGTAGAGGAGGAGCAGCAGGTTACTTGTGGCACATGATGATTAAAAAGTGGGCCCCTTTTCAGGATCGTAATACCTGTACCTGATCATATAATCTGATGCCACAGCTGCTGTACCCTATCTGCACCTCAGGTCCAATCCTTATTGCACCTGTTAGTATCATTAAGAAATGTAAATGCTGTTTTGTGCACTTTTATAGTGAGGTGTTGAGCTATGCTTGTTGGGTATTCTCTTTGGGGGACCCTGCTGTTTCAGAAGTTTTTTAGCAAAATATTGAGTCTGTTTTTTATAACATTTTATATGGAAACTGTGTAAAACCTGTGTATGCATTCAGAATTTTAACAGAAAACTTTGCCCACTGGAATAAATGGGATAGAGCTAGAAAGCATAAGGTGTGTACTTTAAGTATATACTGTATATGGTTTGGGTGGGGTATTTCAAATGAAAAGGGTTGTTTTTGTGGAAAAACTGAAAGGTGTGTGATTTGTTTGCAGAGCTGAAACTTTAAATATAACTATTCGTATGCACATACTTAAACTTTGGGGTGTTTGACAACAGAACCATCGAAAGTACCTATGCATGTTGGGTATTGTTCTGTTCAGCGGACGTTGCCATTTCATATTGGGTATGTTTTTCCTTGTTAGCATATATTTTCTTTAGGAAAATGTGTTTTTTATTGTGCATATTTTCAATTTTTGTAGGGAAATGCGGTGGCACCAGTGCATTCCACGAAGGATTGCGTCCAGAAATCTCTTGCCATGACAACAAGCCTGGTACGTCTAGAACGCTTGAGGTGTGTACTTTCTGTGGATATATGGTTTGTGGGGGTTATTTAATTTTCAAAGGGCTGTCTTGGTTGAAAAAGCACAAGGTGCGCGCTTTGTCTGCAGAGTAGGAATTTTCAAGCGAAATGCCCAATATGCATATGCTTTCCTTTAGGGTGAATGGCAACCCTACCCTTGGAGTTAGCAATGCATGTTGGGTATTGTTCTGTTCAGGGGACCTTGCCGATTCACATTGGGCATGTTTTTTGTGGTTAGTCTATTTTTATTATAGGAAAATGTGGTTTTGATTATGAATGTTTACGATTTTTTTAGGGCACCAGTGAATTCCTCAAAGGATTGCGTCCAGAAATGTCCTGCCACGACAACAAGCCTGGTACGCCTAGAATGCTTGAGGTGTGTACTTTCTGTGGATATATGGTTTGTGGGGGTTATTTAATTTTCAATGGGCTGTTTTGGTTGAAAAAGCACAAGGTGCGCACTTTGTCTGCAGAGTAGGAATTTTCAAGTGAAATGCCCAATATGCATATGCTTTCCTTTAGGGTGAATGTTAACCCTACGCTTGGAGTTAGCAATGCATGTTGGGTATTGTTCTGTTCAGGGGACGTTGCTGTTTCAAATTAGGTATGTTTTTCCTTGTTGGCATATATTTTCTTTAGGAAAATGTGGTTTTTATTGTGCATATTTTCAATTTTTGTAGGGAAATGCGGTGACACCAGTGAATTCCTCGAAGAATTGCGTCCAGAAAGCTCCGGCCACAACAACAAGCCTGGTACGCCTGAAATGCTTAAGGTGTGTACTTTCTGTGGATATATGGTTTGTTGGGGCTATTTCATTTGCAAAGGGCTGTTTTGATTGAAAAAGCACAAGGTGCGCGCTTTGTCTGCAGAGTAGGAATTTTCAAGCGAAATGCCCAATATGCATATGCTTTCCTTTAGGGTGAATGGCAACCCTACCATTGGAGTTAGCAATGCATGTTGGGTATTGTTCTGTTCAGGGGACCTTGACGATTCCCATTGGGCATGTTTTTTGGGGTTAGTGTATTTTTTTTATAGGAAAATGTGGTTTTGATTATGAATGTTTACGATTTTTTTAGGGCACCAGTGAATTCCTCAAAGGATTGCGTCCAGAAATCTCCTGCCACGACAACAAGCCTGGTACGCCTAGAATGCTTGAGGTGTGTACTTTCTGTGGATATATGGTTTGTGGGGGTTATTTAATTTTCAAAGGGCTGTTTTGGTTGAAAAAGCACAAGGTGCGCACTTTGTCTGCAGAGTAGGAATTTTCAAGTGAAATGCCCAATATGCATATGCTTTCCTTTAGGGTGAATGGTAACCCTACCCTTGGAGTTAACAATGCATGTTGGGTATTGTTCTGTTCAGGGGATGTTGCTGCTTCACATTAGGTATGTTTTTCCTTGTTGGCATATATTTTCTTTAGGAAAATGTGGTTTTTATTGTGCATATTTTCAATTTTTGTAGGGAAATGCGGTGGCACCAGTGAATTCCTCGAAGGATTGCGTCCAGAAATCTCTTGCCACGACAACAAGCCTGGTACGCCTGAAACGCTTAAGGTGTGTACTTTCTGTGGATATATGGTTTGTGGGGGCTATTTCATTTGCAAAGGGCTGTTTTGGTTGAAAAAGCACAAGGTGCGCGCTTTGTCTGCAGAGTAGGAATTTTCAAGCGACATGCCCAATATGCATATGCTTTCCTTTAGGGTGAATGGCAACCCTACCCTTGGAGTTAGCAATGCATGTTGGGTATTGTTCTGTTCAGGGGACCTTGCGAATTCACATTGGGCATGTTTTTGGTGGTTAGTGTATTTTTTTTATAGGAAAATGTGGTTTTGATTATGAATGTTTACGATTTTTTTAAGGCACCAGTGAATTCCTCAAAGGATTGCGTCCAGAAATCTCCTGCCACGACAACAAGCCTGGTACGCCTAGAATGCTTGAGGTGTGTACTTTCTGTGGATATATGGTTTGTGGGGGTTATTTAATTTTCAAAGGGCTGTTTTGGTTGAAAAAGCACAAGGTGCGCACTTTGTCTGCAGAGTAGGAATTTTCAAGTGAAATGCCCAATATGCATATGCTTTCCTTTAGGGTGAATGGTAACCCTACCCTTGGAGTTAGCAATGCATGTTGGGTATTGTTCTGTTCAGGGGACGTTGCTGTTTCACATTAGGTATGTTTTTCCTTGTTGGCATATATTTTCTTTAGGAAAATGTGTTTTTTATTGTGCATATTTTCAATTTTTGTAGGGAAATGCGGTGGCACCAGTGAATTCCTCGAAGGATTGCGTCCAGAAATCTCTTGCCACGACAACAAGCCTGGTACGCCTGAAACGCTTAAGGTGTGTACTTTCTGTGGATATATGGTTTGTTGGGGCTATTTCATTTGCAAAGGGCTGTTTTGGTTGAAAAAGCACAAGGTGCGCGCTTTGTCTGCAGAGTAGGAATTTTCAAGCGAAATGCCCAATATGCATATGCTTTGCTTTAGGGTGAATGGCAACCCTACCGTTGGAGTTAGCAATGCATGTTGGGTATTGTTCTGTTCAGGGGACCTTGCCGTTTCACATTGGGCATGTTTTCTCTTGTTAGTATATTTTTTTTAAGGAAACATTTGGCTTTAATTCAGTTTTTTATTATTTTTTCAAAAAACCTTGGAAAAAAGACGGAATTCTTTGATTGACTCCACCTGGAGATATGTAGCCACAACCTCAAGCTTGATACGCCTAGATAGCTTGAGGTGTGTACTTTAGGTGTATATATGGTTTTGGGGGGGTATTTCAAATGTAAAGTGGTGTTTATATTAAGAAACTGCAATGAGCACGAAATAATTGTATTTTCTTTAAAAACCTCCTCAAGTGCTCTATTAAGTTTGTGGTGTCTCCTGGTCAGGAAAGGGTGTCTAGCACTACATATGTGGTACCGTTGGAATTGGGAGGAATGGGGCTTTTACACACATTATGAATTTTTTGGTACATTTGTAATTTTTATTAAGAAAAAATGCTACAAAATATAATTTTTTTTTATTTTCTATTTTTTTTACCTTATTTTCCACAAAAACATTAGAAAAACACTGATAAACTTAAAAACAAGATATTCCCTGTTGAAGCCCAGACTCTGTTGAAAAAAACAATATATGAATTTATAAGGAAATCCCTGGAAATTCCTTCAAAAATCACTGTCGAACATGTGTAGCGGAAAATAGCGGAAAATAGGCTGGCAACAGAGGGTGACAACTTCTCCAGGAAGGCTGGCAGTTAAAGGGTTAAACCACTGCCGCCTGCAAAACCTTGGGGCCAAACACAGCATCAGCTGAGGCCCTAACATCAACCTTGTAAAACTTTGAAAAGGTATGAACAGAAGACCAAGTAGCGGCCTTGCAAACTTGTTCAACAGAAGGCTGGTGCTGGAAGGCCCAAGAGGCACCAATAGCACGAGTAGAATGAGCAGTAAGGCGGAAGGGAGGACTCTTCCCCTTAGCAGAATAGGCCTGAATCACAGCCTCACGAATCCATTTGCTAATGGGAGACTTGGCGGGAGCCAAACCTTTCCTAGGCCCGGAAGGCACAACGAAGAGAGCATCAGTTTTCCTGAAAGCCGCAGTGACTACCAGGTAATATTTCAAACACCTGACCACATCCAAGGAATGCAAAACCCTTTCCTTATCGTTACTAGGATTGGGACACAAGGAAGGAAGAACTATGTCCTGATTCAGGTGAAAAGCAGACACCACCTTCAGCAGAAAGTCCGGTTTAAAGCGGAACACCACCTTGTCCTGGTGTCTCTCATAGTAAGGAGGCTGAATAGACAGAGCAGCCAGCTCAGACACACGCCTAACCGAAGTAATAGCCACCAAAAAGACAACCTTGAGAGTAAGAACAGCCAAGGCAGCATCATGAATAGGCTCAAAGGGAGCACCCTGCAAGGCAGATAAAACCAAGTTTAAATCCCAGACGGGAACCATAGGTTTACGTGGGGGACGCACATGAGTGACCCCTGAAAGAAGGTCTTAATCAAGTGATGCTGAGCAAGAGACTTCTGAAAGAAGACGGACAGGGCAGAAATCTGACCCTTCAGAGTACTGAGTTTTAGACCTAACTCCAAACCATGCTGTAAGAACTCCAGAACCCTAGGGACTGAGAATTCCCTATAGGGAAAAGACCTAGACTCACACCAGTCAATGTAGGTACGCCATACTCTATAATAGATAGCAGAAGAAGTCTTCCTCCTAGCCTGCACCATAGTACCTACAACAGAGGCAGACAAACCTTTCTCCATCAAGATGAAGGTTTCAGCAGCCAGGCCGTCAAAGCCAGCATTTGTAAATTGGGATGGCGTAAGGAGCCCTGAGTTAGAAGATCTGGCACCCCTGGCAGGTCGTACTGGTCTACTGCCATTTGAACCACGTCTGCAAACCACACTCCTCTTGGCCACCTGGGGGCCACTAGAATCACAGGTACCCCTTCCAGAGCAATCTTGCGCAGAACCCTGCCCAGAAGGGGGAATGGTGGAAATACATACAGGAGTCGAAACTCCTTCCATGACATGGACAGGGCATCCGTGGCCAAGGCCAAGACCTCCCCTAGAAACGCAGAGACTTCCAGAATGCCCCCCATCCGGACAGACTGGCATCCGTCGTGACCGTCTCCCAGGAGGGGGCCAGAAAGGACCTGCCCCCTATCAAGTTCCTGTGGTCCAGCCACCACGCAAGGGACTGTCTGACCAAGGGGGGAAGCACACAGACCCGTCCAAGGACGCTGGGTTCTTGTCCCACACTGACAGAAGGTGAAGCTGCAGAGGTCTCAAATGGAACTGAGCAAAAGGCACCGCCTCGAAGCTTGCCACCATCAGGCCCACCAGCTGCATTCCCTGCCTGATGGAGGGCTGTGGGCACGATAGCAGGAACCTCGCCTGCGCAATCAGAGCTTCCACCTTCTGCTGAGGAAGGAATATCCTTGACTGAACCGTATCCAGAATCATTCCCAGGAACGGAGTCACCGAGGAGGGGGACAGAGAGGACTTGGGGTAATTGATCACCCATCCGAAGGACTCCAGGGTGGACACTACCAGCTGAGTGTCCAACTCTGCCTGCCTCAGAGACCGAGAGGTGATGAGTATATCGTCCAGGTAGGGTAGCACGCGTATGCCCCTTAACCTTAGCAGGGACATCACCCCTGCCAGCACCTTGGTGAACACCCTGGGAGCCGAAGTGAGGCCGAATGGCAAAGCCACAAATTGGTAGTGCTGATCTTCCAGTGCAAATCTGAGAAACCTTTGGTGTCCTGGAAACACCGGGACGCGAAGGTAAGCATCTTTGATGTCCACGGACATCATAAAGTCCCCTGGGCGCAGAGAGCCGATGGCCGAGCGCAGCGTTTCCATGCGAAAGTGCCTGTTCTTGACAAATTTGTTGAGGATTTTTAAATCCAGAATGGGCCTGACTGACCCATCTTTCTTGGGTACTGTGAAAAGGTTGGAATAGAACCCCATGCCCCTGTCTCCTAAGGGGACCTTGCAAATGACCCCTAGATCCAATAGACCCTGCACGGCCAGCCACAAGACCTGAGCTGAGGCAGGATCCTGTGGGATCCGAGACCCGATGAATCTGGTGGGGGGCTGCACAGCAAATTCTATCTTGTAGCCGGAGGACACCACCTCCTGGATCCATCGGTCTGAGACGTGGCGCCTCCAGACATGCTCGAAGTGCTGCAGACGTCCCCCCACCCTGACGGGCGAGGGCGCCCCTTCATGCCTGAGGGGTCTTGGGAGGGGCTTTGGGCTTGGACCCCCAGGAGGAACCAGGACGGCGTCCTCTGTTTCTGTTCCAGGAATCCGGGCGGGACCCAGCGAAGGACACCCCTTTTCCCTGTTTAGCCCCACGATAGGGGATTGAAGGAGTGCTCTGGCCTCGAAAGGGCCGAGTCTGCCGCCTGCGCTGGGGTAACTTTCCTCCTTTGGCGAAGAGGTCTAGGCAGTCCCCAAACAGGTGCAGCCCCTTAAATGGGAGCCCCGTAAGGGCTTTCTTAGCCGCATTGTCAGCCGCCCACTGGCGCAACCAAACCGCGCAGCGTATAGCTACCACCAGGGCAGAAGATCTGGCACACATCTTAATAGCATCGTCCGATGCAGACAGGATAAAGTTCACAAACACATCACAGTTAGACAGTGCATTGACAGTATCAGGTGGCAACTCATCTGTGCCATCAAGTGCATTCCTGACCATGGTCCTGAGCGCAACTGCCGTGATGGCTAAGGCGCAGACCAGGCGTAAAGTCGCACCCCCAAATGCAAAGGCATGGCATGCCAATTGGTCAATACGCCGGTCCTCAGAGTCCCGCAGCGTAGTAGTGTCAGGGGGATGCATAATAGAGGTGTTGGACAGCCCTAGAATAGGAGCATTGACCTCGGGAGGCGATGACCAGCACTTAACCACGTCAGCAGGAAAGGGATACTTCCTATCCACACTCTTAGGGATCCCAGGAAGTCTACTGGGATGTTCCCATTCTTTAAGCACGAGGCTATTGAAATGAGTTTGCTCGGGAAATTCCAGACGAGCCTTAGCAGTATGAAAAAGGTCACCCCTTTGCCTGGGAGCCGCAGCAGGGGAAGAGAGGGACAAAACCTCAAAGATCTGAACCAACAATCTGTCAATATGATCCGAGGACCAGTGCTCGGAACCAGCCTCGTCATGACCCCTTGACTCCTCATCGTATGACCCAGAGTCAGAGAATAGCTCCCCCTCATCCGAGGAGGTATGGCCGTAAGCAAGCGATAACTCATCAGATTCCATAGGGAACAGGGCAGAGTCAGGGGTTAAATGCCGCCTCTTGGCGGTGGACTTACGCGCTAAGGAATTAGCAAGAATCTTTTCAACACTGGCCAGTCTAGCGGCCATATCAGGATGAGAATCCCCACTAGTATTGGGGGTTAGACTCAGGCTTGGGGGAGTAGGTGAAGTGAGGCGAGGTGCAGGCCCAGCCATGGAAGAGGCGGGAAGACCCGATAGCGCCTGCTGTGCACAAGGAACACAGACCTGTGCATTGTCACCGCTGCCAGGTAAGACCCCACAAGCTACACACAGCCGGGCTTGTCCCGAAGGAACCCCGTTTACAATATCCTGAGATGCCTCCATATGGTGATTTAATCGGCACAATGGGCCAGTAGGGATTAACGCTGTAAGCTACCCTGGATGCCCCAATAACCCGCGGGGAAGTGGGAGTAAAATTAATAGTCTCAACCGGGAGCTACACCGGGCCGGGAGAAGCCACCGGAATCCACAGTCTGAAAGACAAAAAGGAACAAGGATGTCAGAGCCATGCGCAAGGGTCGTATAAAAAGTATATAAAGTCGCCCGCGAGGGCACTTACAGACGGAGGGGGGAGAACGGTCTTCACCGCACGCGCGCGAACAGAAAATGGCGCCAAGCGAACCTCGAAGGGCGGGTCAGAGCCGACTGTGACGCGGAGCGCGCCAAGCCAAGACCCCGCCCCCCCCCCGAAGAGCGCGAAGCTCCAACAACGCGTAGCCGATATAGCCAGCAGGGCAGTGACGCCTGAAGGAAAAGATCGAGTGGATTACCACAGAAGAGCCACTTCAAGTCAAAAAAATGGAGACGCCGCAGCGTCTGTGAAGCCGCCACCGCTCGTGCAGTACACCATATAGGAAAGATGCGGCGGCGATCAGAACAAAATAAAAGCGAAAGGCGCGGCTCTGACACCCATTCCCTGTCAAACACAATACTAAGGCCATGAGCGTGTAATAGGGTACACTGAGACCGCCACACACACACACACCCCTTTCTTTCCCCCCGAGCTACGGAGGGAACGAGGGAGGATGGCGACCCTTTGGACAGGGTCCACCGCTACACAGGGCGTGGGGGAATGATGCGGGAGGGGCATCCCCTGAAGGCTCACCATCAGCCTATACCGCCTACCCTATGGTGGGGGACTGCGGTGGAGCATGGCTCCGTAAGCACACATGGTGCTGCCTACCTTCACCCGACCAGCGCAGCCCAAGCTGGGAGGCACATCACAAGGAGGACGGGTGGGAATAGTCCAACAGGGCCGCAGGCTGTAATAGCCCCGCTCACCTGCGAGAGAGTGATACTTCATGTCTTCGCAGTCAGCACTGCAGAGAAATCTGGGGATTTGTGGGAGGTCCCCGGGTATATGAAGGGCCGGGAGGAGCCTGTTTTTTGCATGTCTGCAGTGCACAGCGCCATCTGGCGGAGGATAACCCAAGTGTAAGTATTATATTTGGAGCAGGACATACTGTATACTTAGAATAAGAGGGGTGGAATCCCCAGAGAGCAATGGCAGGCAGTTCAAGCCACTACCGCCTGAAGCACCTTGCCGCCAAAAACAGCGTCAGCTGAGGCCCTAACATCAACTTTGTAAAACTTGGAAAAAGTATGAACCGAAGACCGAGTAGCGGCCTTACAAACCTGTTCAACTGAAGCCTGGTGCTGGAAGGCCCAAGAGGCACCAATAGCCCTAGTGGAGTGAGCTGTAACACGGAAAGGGGGTTCCTTCCCCTTGGCAGAGTTTGCTTGCACCACCGCCTGTCTAATCCAGTGGATTTGGCTGGAGGCAAGCCCTTCCTAGGTCCGGAAGGAAGGACAAAAAGATAATCAGACTTCCGAAATGACTCAGTGGTGACCAAATAATACTTGAGTGCCCTGACCACATCCAGAGAATGAAGGTTCCGTTCCTTGGAATTAGCAGGGGCAGGACAATAGGAAGGTAAGACAATGTCCTCATTGAGATGAAAGGCAGAAACAACCTTGGGCAACAATTCCGGCTTAAGACGGAACACCACCTTATCCTGATGCCGCTCAAAATAAGGAGGTTTCATGGAAAGCACCGCCAGCTCAGAGAAGCAACGCACCGAAGTGATAGCAACCAAAAAGGCCACCTTAATAGTCAGAATAGAAAGAGCAGCATCGCACAGGGGCAATAGATAAAGAGATTCCCGCACAGCAAAAATATTATAATGTCAAAAACTGGATGCTGGCTGAGGGAGAGCCTACTGCCCAAAGAATGGGCGTGTCTAAATACTAAGAAAAGAAATGGACTGCCAGCACAGGCCACAATTGCTCACCCATATATAAGTCAGCTGCACTACAGTGAATATATTAAAGATAAATCATTTTATTATATTTGATTGTACAGAAATCCAAGACAAGGGACATACATCTCAAAAACATTTAAAAAGATATATGTGGAGATAATGGACCTATTAGACTAATGGACACCTAATTTGAAATATGATACATAGAATTAATAGCGAGGATGCCAACTATGCCTTGAAAACTCCCCCACAAAAGTGCAAGTGCAAAGGAGAAAAAAATTTGTGCCATGAAAAAGCTATATCATGAGTGACTAGTTGTGCTAAAAGGCAAGACTGTGCAAAATCCGCTAAAGGGATCCAACAGGGAATAAGTGCACAAGTGAAAGTGCTATGTGCAAGTTGTGCAAGATTATAGGAGAACAAGAAGAGATAGCGAGGGGTCAAGGCATATATAGCAGCAATGGTAGACAGGATAAAGAAAAAAAATATTATCCTGTCTACCATTGCTGCTATATATGCCTTGACCCCTCGCTATCTCTTCTTCTTCTCCTATAATCTTGCACAACTTGCACATAGCACTTTCACTTGTGCACTTATTCTCCTATAGGGATATTTAGGTCCCCCTGTTGGATCCCTTTTAGTCTTGCCTTTTTGCACAACTAGTCACTCCTGATATAGCTTTTTCATGGCACAAATTATTTTATTTTCTCCTTTGCACTTGCACTTTTGTGGGGGAGTTTTCAAGGCATAGTTGGCATACTCAGTATTAATTCTATGTATCATATTTCAAATTAGGTGTCCATTAGTCTAATAGGTCCATTATCTCCGCATATATCTTTTTAAATGTTTTTAAGATGTATGTCCCTTGTCTTGGCTTTCTGTACAATCAAATATAATAAAATGATTTATCTTTAATATATTCACTGTAGTGCGGCTGACTTATATAGGGGTGAGAAACTGTGGCCTGTGCTGGCAGTCCATTTCTTTTCTTAGCATTGCACAGGGGCTCGAAGGGGGGACCCTGAAGAGCAGAAAGCACCAAGTTTCAAATCCCACACCCGTAGCAGAGGCTTACGCTGTGGACGTACATGAGTGACTCCCTGGAAAAAGTTTTTGACAAGCCTATGATTAGCGAAAGATCTTTGGAAAAAAATTGCCAAGGCAGAAACTTGTCCCTTGAGGGTACTCATTTGTAGACCCAACTCTAGACCGTGTTGAAGAAACTCCAGAATCCTGGAAAGGGAGAAGGTGCGGCAAGGGAAGGCCTTAGACTCACACCAGGCAATGTAAGCATGCCAGACCCTGTAATAAATCATAGAAGAGTATTTTTTCCGAGTCTGAATCATAGTACAGACAACCGAAGCCGGCAAACCCTTATCCATCAGGATGGAGGTTTCAGTAGCCAAGCCGTCAAAGCCAGCGTTTGTAAATTGTGGTGGCGCAGCTGTCCCTGAGTGAGGAGCTCTGGAACGTCGGGCAGGACATACCGATCCACTGCCATCTGGATGACGTCCAAACCATACCCTCCTCGGCCAGCAGGGGGCCACTAGGATGGTCGGTACCCCCTCCTGGGCTATCTTGCGCAGCACACGACCCAACAGAGGGAAGGGAGGAAAGACATAAAGGAGTCAAAACTCCTTCCAAGGAAATGCCAGCTCGTCCGTGGCGAAGGCCAGAGGATCTCTTGACAGGGATACGAATCTCGGAAGCTTGTGATTGTGACGGGACGCAAACAGGTCCACGTCCGGCTGACCCCAGCGGCGACACAGGGCATGAAAGATCTTCCCCTAGGCGAGACGTCCCCCTGCTCAGGGTATCTGCCTCCTGGTTCTCCACCCCGGGGATGTAAACCGCCGAGATAGAGGGAACCGTCTCCTCCACCCAAGACAATATCAGGGACACTTCCTTGAGGGCTCGTTTGCTCCGAGTCCCTCCCTGATGATTGATGTAGGCCACCGCCGTCTGATTGTCCGAGCGGACCTGGACCGCACGACCCCGAAGGTGGGGAGTCAACTGGAAGAGAAGCAACCTGATCGCTCCCAACTCCAAGAGGATGATAGGCGCGTGGTCCTCTTGAGGGCCCCACTGGCCCTGGAACTTCAGTGATTGCCAAACTCCTCCTCAACTGGTCAGACTGGCGTCTGTGGTCACAATCTCCCAGCACGGAGGCAAAAAGGACCTGCCCACTAGAAGATTCCTCGGGTCCAGCCACCACGAGAGGGACTGTCTGGCCAGAGGGGACAGAGCGAATTCCTGCTCCAAGGACTCCTGACTCCGATCCCAGACGGTCAAGAGATTCAACTGAAGGGGTCTCATGTGGAACTGAGCGAAAGGCACAGCCTTGAAGCAAGACACCATGAGACCCACCAACTGCATCCCCAGACGGATGGAGGGATGAGGGCAAGCCAACAAGGCCCGCGCCTGCATCTGAAGGCCCTCCACCTTCTGCTGAGGAAGAAACACCTTGACCTGAGAAGTATCCAGCGTCATTCCCAGGAAGGATCTTACAGATGAAGGAGAGAGAGAGGACTTGGGTTAATTGATCACCCAACCGAAGGACTCGAGGGTGGACACTACCATCCGAGTATCCCTCTCTGCCTGATGCAAAGATGGAGTTGCAAACAAAAGGTCGTCCAAGTAAGGAAGAACGCGAATGCCCTGGCTCCTCAGAAGGGCCATGACACCCGCCAGTACCTTGGTGAACACCCGGGGGGCCGAGGTGATGGGTGATGCCGAACGGCAAGGCCACCAACTGGTAGTGTTGATCCTCCAGAGCGAACCTCAGGAACCTCTGGTGTCCCAGGAAGACAGGAACGTGCAGATAGGCATCCTTGATGTCCACAGTGGTCATAAAATCGCCTGGCCGAAGAGAGCTCACCACCGGCCGTAAGGTCTCCATGCGGAAATGTTTGCACCTGACAAATCTGTTGAGACCCTTTAGATCCAGGATGGTTCTCAGTGAACTGTCCTTCTTGGGCACCGTGAACAGGTTGGAGTAGAACCCCCGCCTCCGTTCTTGAAGAGGCACATGGCAAACCACTCCTGATGACAGAAGATGTTGAACAGCCAGTCTCAGGCCCTGCGGCGTCACAGGATTTTGGGAGATCCGGGACCGAATGAATCTTGGGGGCGGCCAAGCTGCCAGCTCTATCTTGTATCCGGAGGACACCACCTCCTGAATCCACCGGTCCGAGACGTGTTGCCTCCAGACGTGAGCAAAGAGCAGAAGCCGCCCCTCCACCGGGCTGCCCACTGTCGTAATCAGATAGAGCGACGCAGCGCGACCATCGCAGCCAAAGCCCTACCACCAAAACAGACGGCGTCATCCATGGCCGATATAACAAAGGCAAGGAAGTCCATACAAGCCAAAAGCTCCCTATACTACTCCGCTCGCTTGTGAGATTTGGCAGTATCCGCGAGACGCCTTACCTTCTTCTTAATGACCATGGAAACAATGGCCGCAGCACAGACAGGGCGCAGACCGGTTCCCACAGAAGTGAAGGCATGACAGGCTAGCTGATCCATGCGCCTGTCAACATGATCACGCAAGGAGGAAGTCTCAGGAGACGGCATAACAGAGGTATTGGAGAGCCCCAGAACAGGAGCATCCACTTCCGGGGGATGCGACCATAGGCGAATCAAATCCTCCGAAAAGGGATACCGTATGTCCAGACCCCTAGGCACCGACAGCAACCTGTTAGGTTTCTCCCATTCCTTAAAAACCATCTTAGAGAAGTGGCCTTGTTCAGGAAAGACAAGACGCTGTCTCTCCGGCCGAAAAAGGTCCCCCTGTTTCTTCTTGGCCGCCTTAGGAGGAACAATGTGCAGAGTATCAAGTACCTCCGACAACAGCTGCTCAGTATCATCCTGGGGCCACTCGTCCTCGTCAAATGAAGACCCGTGGCAACTGTCAAGGTCCCCAAGACTACCCCCGGAGGAGTCGGACCCCTGGAGCAACTCACCCTCCTCAGTGGAATCTTGGCCACCGAAGGCCTCATAATCCTCATCGTCATCGGCAAAAATACAATTCTGTGAAATACTCACCTGTAGAATTGGTATTATGAGTATACAGTACGTCCTGCTCCAGAAAGATTACTTACACTTGGGTTATCCTCCGCCAGATGGCGCTGCACTGCAGAGACATGTAAAACGGGCTCCTCCCGGCCCCTCAAACACCCGGGGACCTCCCACAAATCCCCAGCATTGAAAAGCAGTGAACGAGAAGCCGGGGAATGTAACCACCCAAACTGGTAAGTATAACAATGATAACAATCACCATACAGGGAATCCAGAATAATGCAAAACCAAGGGTGGGGTGGAGCAGGACGTACTGTATACTCATAATACCAATTCTACAGGTGAGTATTTCACAGAATTGTATTACTCTTAGTATACAGTACGTCCTGCTCCAGATAGATTACTTACACTTGGGACATCCAATAGCAGTGTCCATAAAGAAGGGTGGGATCCCCAACAAAAATGTAACAGCAGACAGTTTAAACCACTGCCGCCTGCAAAACCTTGCGGCCAAAAACAGCATCAGCTGAGGCCCTAACATCAACCTTGTAAAACTTTGAAAAGGTATGAACAGAAGACCAAGTAGCGGCCTTGCAAACTTGTTCAACAGAAGCCTGGTGCTGGAAGGCCCAAGAGGCACCAATAGCACAAGTAGAATGAGCAGTAAGATGAAAGGAAGGACTCTTCCCCTTAGCGGAATAGGCCTGAATCACAGCCTGACGAATCCATTTGCTAATAGTAAACTTGGCAGGAGCCAAACCCTTCCTGGGCCCAGAAGGGACCACAAAAAGAGCATCCGTTTTCCTGAAGGACGCAGTGACTACCAGGTAATACTTCAGACACCTGACCACATCCAAGGAATGCAAAACCCTTTCCTTAGCGTTGCTAGGATTAGGGCACAATGAAGGAAGAACAATATCTTGATTCAAATGAAAAGCACCACCTTAGGCAGAAAGTCTGGCTTAAAGCGGAACACCACCTTGTCCTGGTGTCTCTCATAGTATGGGGGCTGAATAGACAGAGCCGCCAACTTAGACACACGCCTGACCGAAGTAATGGCCACCAGAAAGACAACCTTGAGGGTAAGCACAGCCAGAGCAGCATCCTGTATAGGTTCACAGGGAGCACCCTGCAAGGCAGACAAAACCAAGTTCAAATCCCAAACAGGGACCATAGGTTTACGTGGGGGACGCACATGAGTGACACCCTGAAAGAAGGTCTTAACCAAAGAATGCTGAGCAAAAGATTTCTGAAAGAAAACTGACAGGGCAGAAACCTGACCCTTCAGAGTACTGAGTTGGAGTCCCGACTCCAACCCATGCTGTAAGAACTCCAGAACCCTGGGGACTGAAAACACCCGACAGGGAAGAGACCTAGACTCACACCAGTCAATGTAGGTACGCCATACCCTGTAATAGATGGAAAAAGTTTTCTTCCTAGCCTTCACCATGGTATCAACCACCGAGACGGACAAGCCTTTCTCCATCAAGATGGAGGTTTCAGCAGCCAGGCCGTCAAAGCCAGAGTTTGTAAATTGGGATGGCGTAAGGGGCCCTGAGTGAGCAGATCTGGCACCCCTGGCAGAACGTACTGGTCTACTGCCATCTGCACCACGTCTGCGAACCACACTCTTCTTGGCTACCTGGGGCAACCAGAGCCGGCACCCCTTCCAGAGCAATCTTGCGCAGAACCCTGCCCAGCAGGGGGAATGGAGGAAAGACATACAGGAGCCGAAATTCCTGCCATGACATGGACAGAGCATCCGTGGTCAAGGCCAGAGGATCCTGAGACAGGGAGACAAAGGCCGGGAGCTTGTGATTGTGACGGGACGCAAACAGATCCACATCTGGTAGACCCCAACGGTGACACAGGGACTGGAATACCCTGTTGCAGAGGGACCACTCTCCCTGACGAGAGGTCCCCCTGCTCAGAGAGTCTGCCAGTAGATTCTCTGCCCCCGGGATGTACACAGCCGAAATGCATTGAACATTGGCCTCCGCCCATGTCAGAATCCGCAACACCTCCTGGAGGGCCCCCTGCTCCGGGTCCCTCCCTGATGGTTGATGTAGGCAACCGCCGTCCTGTTGTCTGAGCGCACCTGCACAGACAGACCCCGCAGGTGGTTGGTCAACTGATCCAGTACCAATCTGATCGCCCGTAGTTCCAAAACGTTGATAGGTAAGTGGGCCTCCTGAGGGCCCCACCTTCCCTAGAACCGCAGGGACTTCCAGAATCCCCCCCATCCTGACAGACTGGCATCCATGGTGACCGTCTCCCAGGAGGGGGCCAGAAAGGACCTGCCCCCCAGCAAGTTCCTGAAGTCCAGCCACCACGAAAGGGACCGCCTGACCAAGGGGGGAGAGCACACAGACCCCATCCAAGGACGTCCTTGTCCCAAACTGACAGAAGGTGAAGTTGTAGAGGCCTCAAATGGAACTGAGCAAAAGGCACCGCCTCGAAGCATGCCACCATCAGGCCCACCAACTGCATTCCCTGCCTGAGGGAGGGATGGGGACACGACAGCAGGAACCTCACCTGCTCAGTTAGAGCTTCCACCTTCTGTTGAGGAAGGAATATCCTTGACTGAACCGTATCCAGAATCATTCCCAGGAACGGGATCACCGAGGAAGTGAGGCCAAATGGCAAGGCCACAAATTGGTAATGTTGATCTTCCAACGCGAATCTGAGGAACCTTTGGTGTCCTGAAAACTCAGGGATGTGAAGGTAAGCGTCTTTGATGTCCACAGACGTCATGAAATCCCCTGGGCGCAGGGAGCTGATGGCCGAGCGCAGAGTTTCCATGCGAAAACGCCTGTTCTTGACAAATTTGTTGAGGATCTTTAAATCCAGAATGGGCCTGACTGACCCATCTTTTTTGGGAACTATGAAGAGGTTGGAGTAGAACCCCTTGCCTCTTTCTCTTAAGGGGACCCTGCAAATGACCCCCAGACCCAGAAGGCCTTGCACGGCATGCGGCAACACCTGAGCTGAGACAGGGTCCTGGGGGATCCGGGACCTGATGAAGCTTGGGGGAGGTCGCACAGCAAACTCTATCTTGTAACCGGAGGACACTACCTCCTGAATCCACCGGTCTGAAACGTGATGCCTCCAGACGTGAGCAAAGTGCTGTAGCCGTCCCCCCACCCTGACGGGTGAGGGCGCCCCATCATGCCTGAGGGGGCTTGGGAGAGGATTTGGGCTTAGACCCCCAGGAGGAGCCAGGACGTCGTCCTCTGCTCCTATGCCAGGAATCTGCACAAGCCCCCGCGAAGGACACCCCTTTTCCTTGTTTAGCACCACGGTAGGGGAGTGAAAGGGAGCCCTGGCCCCGAAAGGGCAGAGACTGCCGCCTGCGCTGGGGTAACTTGCCTCCTTTAGCAAAAAGGTCTAGGCGGTCCCCAAACAGGCGTAGCCGCTTAAATGGAAGCCCAGTGAGGGCCTTCTTTGCAGCATTGTCAGCAGCCCACTGGCGCAGCCAAACCGCACGTCGTATAGATACCACCAAGGCAGAAGTTCTCGCACATATCCTAATGGCATCATCCAAGGCAGATAGGATAAAGTTTACAAACACATCACAGTTAGACAGTGCATTAAACACATCAGGTAGCAAATCATCAGGAGCACCGTCAAGTACACTTCTGATCAGGGACCTGAGCGCCACAGATGTAATGGCCGAGGCGCAAACCGGGCGCAGCGCCGTCCCCACAAATGCAAAGGCATGGGACGCCAATTGGTCAATGCGCCGGTCCTCGGCATCCCGCAGAGTAGTAGAGTCAGGGGAGTGCATGACAGAGGTGTTAGACAGCCCTAGAATAGGGGCATCCACCTCGGGAGGGGATGACCAGCACTTGACCATATCAGCAGGAAAGGGATACTTTCTGTCCCAACTCTTAGGTATACCGGGAAGTCTACTGGGACGTTCCCACTCCTTAAGCACAAGATTATTGAAATTAATGAAAAAGCTCACCCCTTTGCCTAGGAGCCGCAACAGGGGGAGAGATGGACAGAACCTCAAAAATCTGAACCAGCAGTCTGTCAGTATCATCCGGCGCCCAGGAGTCAGAGCCAGAATCGTCATGACCCCTGGGTCTCTCAACAGATGACCCTGAATCAGAGAACAGCTCCCCTTCGTCCGAGGGGGTATAGCCACATAGATGCAAAAACTCATCAGACTCCATAGGGAAAAGAGTGGCATCAGGGCTTAAGTGACCCTTTTTAGCAGTGGCCTTAAGCGCTAAAGTATTAGCAATCAATTTTTCAACACTGGCCAGTCTAGCAGACACATCAGGTTGAGAATCCCCGCTTGTATGCAATTCAATGGGGGTGAGACTCAAGCTTGGGGGAGTAGGTGAAGTGAGACGAGGTGCAGGCCCAGCCACAGGAGGGGCGGATTGCAACATTAGCACCTGCTGTGCGCAAGGAACACAGACCTGTGTATTGTCACCGCTAATAGGCGAGACCGCACAAGCTACACACAGCCGGGCTTGTCCCGAAGGAACCCCTGTCACATTATCCTGAGATGCCTCCATATGGTGATTATTAGGCACAATATGCTGGTAGGGATTGACGCTATAAAGCAACCCTGGATGCCCCAATGACCCGCTAGGGAAGTGGGAGTAATTATACTAGGCCCAACTATCAATTACACCGGGCCAGGAGAAGCCAATGGATTCACCCGTCTGAAAGACACAATGAGAAGAAGGGGTGTCAGAACCATACATACTAAAAAATGAGTATAAAGCCGCCGGCGAGGGCACTTACGGACCGCGGTAAGTAGAACCGCCACACACGCGCGCGACCTGACAAAATGGCGCCGAGAGTACCTCGAAGGGCGGGCCAGAGCGAGCCGAGACGCAGAGCGAGCCAAGCCAGGCCCCCCCCCCCCCACGAAGAGCACGAAGCCCACAGACAAGCAGCCAATGAGAACGCAGAAGCGTCTGAGGTAACGCCGCCGCCCGGCGCGGAACATCCAAATGAAGGCGGCGGCATTTGCAATAGTAAAAAAGACAAGTCAGCGCGGCGGCTGACACCACATATACTAGTCAATAACAAATAACAGACAAAAAGCCGTATGCACGAATCACGATACACACTCACCCACACCCCCCCCCCCTTCTTTCCCCCCCGAAGGCTACAGGGAGAATGAGGGAGGATGGCGGCCCTCTGTACAGGACCCACCGCTACACGGGACATGGGGCAATAATGCGGGAGGGGCATCCCATAAAGGTTCACCATCAGCCTATACCCGCCTACCCTTTGGTGGGGGATTGCGTTGGAGCAGCGCTCCGTAAGCACACACGGTGCCGCCTACCTTCACCCGACCAGCGCAGCCCAGGCTGGGAGGCACATCACACGAGGAACGGGTGGGAATAGTCCGCAGGCTAATAGCCCCGCTCACCTGCAAGAGAGTGATAATTTCATGTCTTCGCAGTAAGCACTGCAGAGAAATCTGGGGATTTGTGGGAGGTCCCCGGGTGTTTGAGGGGCCGGGAGGAGCCTGTTTTACATGTCTCTGCAGTGCAGCGCCATCTGGCGGAGGATAACCCCAAGTGTAAGTAATCTATCTGGAGCAGGACGTACTGTATACTAAGAATAATGGCTCGAGCCGGCTCCAAATGCCTCTTCTTAATCTTGGCCTTGCCAGCGACCGAACACACCAACTGATGCTCAATGCTAGCCAGTCTGAGCTCAAAATTACTACGTGAGCCCCTGCTGGCCTCCCCCTCACTAGGGGCCAGAAGCAGGTGCGGGGGAGTCGCCGACCGCTCAGCGGGCATGTACCGCACACAAGACAGAGCTTAGCAAGTCACGGGGGGTTCCCAAGCACGCTATTTCCAGAAGCCTCCATTATGGTGATTATGATAAGATAAGATGGGTCTCAAGGCACTAAGACGGCCCAGAACCATACAAAAAAAACCCAATTTGACTCTCAGCACCCTAACCCACATGGCAGAAAAGGGTGGAGGGGGGGTGGTGTATGGACCGGGAGGAACCACAAGAATCTCAATATGGGACTCTGAAAGACACAAAAGGGAACAAGATAAGCGTCCCACAGCGCATTCACAGCCAATATAATACATAGTAATAAAGGTACCAACAAGAAAAGACCAGACTCACAGACCAAAAGGGAGCCAGTTGAAGAGCCTGTGCAGCCTAAAAACAACTTTACCTCAGCGCCCCCCCCGACGCCATAACGTAGAGGAGGCAAGAGGAGCAGGAGCGGGGAAGGTAAGTATATTGTGAGGTAAAAAACGTGAGAAAAGCACACACAGCATAAAATGCACAATAATAAAGCATGTGGGACACATAATTAAAGTGGTAACAGGGTGGTTCTTCCCCCCCCCCCATAGACTCACCATAGCTTATGGCTGACTTACTCTGAGGTAAGAGTCTGCGGCCCAGAGCATAGCTCTGCCGAACGCCTGACCCTTGGCGTTCCCCTACCTGCACCTGATCCGCAGCCATGGCTGGGAGGCAAGAAGGGTTCCGGAAGCAGGTGGGAATAGGGCTTGCAGCGGCTGACGGGCTAGTAATGCCCCGCTTATCTGCGAAGTCCATGGAGAGCGAGAAAGAGACCATCTTCGCAGTCAGACTGCAAGAGAAGACTGGGGTCTTCTGGGTAATTCTGGCCCTTGTATGGGCCAGCAGGGGCCACAAGTCTTCCTGCAGTCCATTGTGCCACCTGTGGCGGATTACCCACATGTAAAGAATTGAAATGAAGCAAGCCGTGCTGTACACCTGGAAAATGTTTCTTTTTCCAAGATCTATAATAAGAACATAACACTTTCAGAGGTTTCGAATGATACTTGTCCTTTAAAGCTAAAGATAGCCCCCTCAGTGCAGGGAGACATAATCTAGCACATGCTCTGCTAGATAAAAGATCCCATAAGGTACCAGTGAAGATTGTTCCATATAATCAGGAGCAATCATATACAACCAATTAGGTTCAATCAGAACAATTTCACTACATACAAGCCCCTCGATCTGATTGCTGTGGTTTATGTCCAGCTCACCAGTGTACCTAAAACATAACTTTTACTGAATAAGTTAAAAACATACATGTCCAGTAAAAAGATGTGTGAACGGCTGCTTGCCGCTATGTAGGTGACACATTTTGGGTTAAGAACCCCTTAGTCTTACGTGCCCAGTGAAAAGTCTTACCTGTCAGGTAAGGCTAAGGGGTTCATAACCCAAAACGCGTCACCTACATAGGGGCAAGCAGCTTTTCACACATCTTTTTACTGGGCACGTATGTTTTTAACTTATTCAGTAAAAGTTATGTTTTAGGGGCACTGGTGAGCTGGACATAAACCACAGCAAACTATTTGGATCTGCAGATATCCTTCCTTGCTCCCAGGGGGCCTTTGCTGGGAATTTTCAGAGCTGTTATAATTTTGAAGACCTTGGTCCGATTGGTCTATGTGTATTTGCTGCCATCAACCAAGTAAACAATATGAATAAAAACTATTTCTGGGTCACTACTGTTTGGAGGCCAAATGAAGCAGACTCTGGAGGCCTTTTTGTGGATCGTCCCCTCGGTCTTTGTCCATTTGATGAGTGAGAGGCCCTAGTTGCCAGCAGAGGCTGCTTTTGAAGCGGACCTTCACCCTCAATAAGAGTTTTTCTCTTCCAATCCATTCCAGGCCGTCAGCATCATTCACTATAGGAATTAACCCTATCGTGAATGACGCTGACGGCCTGAAATGGATGTGGCAGAGAAACCAATTCTACAGGTGAGTATCACAGAATTGTGTTTTTGTATATATCCCTCACCCCCTACATACAGATTACCTACATTAAAAATCATCCTACCTGCACCTATTGAGTTTTTTTAACCTTGTAACATCCAAGATGGTGGCCCATAGAGTTTCAGGCTGCCTGCAGACAGGAAGTGTCTTCTGAAAATGCCGCTCTGCATTCTGGGATTTCTGACCTCAGCTCTGCTCTGTCTGTGCGAAGCACAGCTGTAACCCCGCTCCCTGCACTTGCCCACCCCCTTTCCTTAGTATGTGATGCTTCTAGAGGCAAGATGGCGGCACCCATATCCTAGAGTTTTTAGGGGTTTGGGCTTTTCATTAAATGATGCTGAAGGTCCACACAGTCGCCAATCGAAATGAACGTGTCCTCATTGTTCATCTATGCTGGTTTTTCCTTCCAGGTGGTGGTATTATCCATGGGAATTGAGGCTGACTGCAGTGACCCCATTCCATCTTTCATCGACCATTCTGCAATTGGCACAATCAGCCAGCAATATTTAATATTTTATCATATAGTGTATTATTATATTATATTGTTTTTACAATCCTTTATTTAGCCCTTAGCAGGTTTTGGGTTTAGTAAGGTGTAGTATAGTGTTTTCAACATTGTCCTAGTAACTGCTTCCAGAAAAAACTTCCTCCAGCTGCCATCGCCATGAACATCTCCATCTCTGCCCTGCTCCTGCTGTCTGGCCATCGCCGTCTTTCTGTACATATTCGTCTTGTCTTTCATGTTCATCCAGACACCAACACCAGGGACGGCTCCGGGTTTGTGGGGGCTCTTGGGCAAGACAATCTTAGTGGGCCCCAAAGCAGTGAGTCGCATGATGTGACCTTTCATCTACACTGTCACAAATGGGTCATCTCCTGCTGCTGGTCACCTGGTTCTCACCATCTTCTGAGCTTCCATTAATTGCCCTCTATTCCATCAAACCTTCTCTAATGTTGCCAAGGCCAGCCATGAGCAGGTCTGCACACAGCACCCAGCATTCGGTGGTTCGGGTCCACTGTAAAATAATACAATTCTGTGAAATACTCACCTGTAGAATTGGTATTACAAGTATACAGTACGTCCTGCTCCAGTTATAGTACTTACACTTGAGTTATCCTCCGCCAGATGGCGCTGCACTGCAGAGACATGTAAAACAGGCTCCTCCCGGCCCCTCAAATACCCGGGACCTCCCGCAAATCCCCAGCATTGAAAAGCAGTGAAAGAGAAGCCGGGATAATTTAACCACCAAAACTGGTAACTATAATAATGATAACAATCACCATACAGGGGATCCAGAATAATGCAAAAACCAGGGTGGGGTGGAGCAGGACGTACTGTATACTTATAATACCAATTCTACAGGTGAGTATTTCACAGAATTGTATTATTCTTAGTATACAGTACGTCCTGCTCCAGATATAATACTTACACTTGGGACATCAAATAGCAGTGTCCATAAAGTAGGGTGGGATCCCCAACAAAAAGTTAACAGCAGACAGTTTAAACCACTGCCGCCTGCAAAATCTTGCGGCCAAAAACAGCATCAGCTGAGGCCCGAACATCAACCTTGTAAAACTTTGAAAAGGTATGAACAGAAGACCAAGTAGCGGCCTCGCAAACTTGTTCAACAGAAGCCTGGTGCTGGAAGGCCCAAGAGGCACCAATAGCACGAGTGGAATGAGCAATAAGGCGGAAGGGAGGACTCTTCCCCTTAGCAGATTAGGCTTGAATAACAGCCTGACGGATCCATTTGCTGATAGTAGACTTGGCAGGAGCCAAACCCTTCCTAGGACCAGAAGGGACCACAAAAAGATCAGTCTTCCTGAAAGACACAGTGACAACCAGGTAATACTTCAGACACCTGACAACATCCAAGGAATGCAGAACCCTTTCCTTAGCGTTGCTAGGATTAGGGCACAATGAAGGAAGAACAATATCTTGATTCAAATGAAAAGCAGACACCACCTTAGGCAGAAAGTCTGGCTTAAAGCGGAACACCACCTTATCCTGGTGTCTCTGAAAGTATGGGGGCTGGATAGACAGAGCCGCCAGCTCAAACACACGCCTGACCGAAGTAATAGCCACCAGAAAGACAACCTTGAGGGTAAGAACAGCCAGAGCAGCATCCTGTATAGGCTCAAAGGGAGCACCCTGCAAAGCAGACAAGACCAGGTTCAAATCCCAGACAGGGACCACAGGTTTCCGTGGGGGGCGCACATGAGTGACCCCCTGAAAAAAAGTCTTAACCAAGGAATGCTGAGCAAAAGACCTCTGAAAGAAGACAGACAGGGCAGAAACCTGACCCTTCAGAGTACTGAGTTTTAGACCTGACTCCAACCCATGTTGTAAAAACTCCAGAACCCTGGGGACTGAAAACACCCGACAGGGAAGAGACCTAGACTCACACCAGTCAATGTAGGTACGCCATACCCTATAATAGATGGAAAAGAAGTTTTCTTCCTAGCCTTCACCATGGTCTCAATCACCGAGGCAGACAAGCCTTTCTCCATCAAGATGGAGGTTTCAGCAGCCAGGCCGTCAAAGCCAGAGTTTGTAAATTGGGATGGCGTAGGGGGCCCTGAGTGAGCAGATCTGGTACTCCTGGCAGAACGTACTGGTCTACTGCCATCTGCACCTCGTCTGCGAACCACACTCTTCTTGGCCACCTGGGGGCCACCAGAATCACCGGCACCCCTTCCATAGCAATCTTGCGCAGGACCCTGCCCAGCAGGGGAAATGGAGGAAAGACATACAGGAACAGAAATTCCTGCCATGACATAGACAGAGCATCCGTGGCCAAGGCCAGAGGATCCTGAGACAGGGAGACAAAGGCCTGGAGCTTGTGATTGTGACGGGATGCAAACAGATCCACATCCGGTAGACCCCAACGGTGACACAGGGACTGGAATACCCTGTTGCAGAGGGACCACTCCCCCTGACGAGAGGTCCCCCTGCTCAGAGAGTCTGTCAGTAGATTCTCTGCCCCCGGAATGTACACAGCCGAAATGCATTGAACATTGGCCTCCGCCCCTTGTCAGAATCCACAACATCTCCTGGAGGGCCCCCCTGCTCCGGGTCCCTCCCTGATGGTTGATGTAGGCAACCGCCGTCCTGTTGTCTGAGCGCACCTGCACAGACAGACCCTTCAGGTGATTGGTCAACTGCTCCAGTACCAACCTGATTGCCTGTAGTTCCAGAAAGTTGATGGGTAAGTGGGCCTCCTGAGGTCCCCACCTCCCCTGGAACCGCAGGGACTTCCAGAATCCCCCCCAACCTGACAGACTGGCATCCGTGGTGACCATCTCCCAGCAGGGGGCCAGAAAGGACCTGCCCCCCAGTAAGTTCCTGTGGTCCAGCCACCACGAAAGGGACTGTCTGACCAAGGGGGGGGGGGGGAGCACACAGACCCCGTCCAAGGACGTTGGGTCCTTGTCCCATACTGACAGAAGGTGAAGTTGCAGAGGCCTTAAATGGAACTGAGCAAAGGGCACGGCCTCGAAGCACACCACCATCAGGCCCACCAACTGCATTCCCTGCCTGAGGGAGGGCTGGGGACACGAGAGCAGGAACCTCACCTGCGCAGTTAGAGCTTCCACCTTCTGTTGAGGAAGGTATATCCTTGACTGAACCGTATCCAGAATCATTCCCAGGAATGGGGTCACCGAAGAAGGGGACAGAGAGGACTTGGGGTGATTGATCACCCAGCCGAAGGACTCCAAGGTGGACACCACCAGCTGAGTGTCCAACTATGCCTGCTGTAGGGACCGAGAGGTGATGAGTATGTCATCCAGGTAGGGCAGCACGCGTATGCCCCTTCACCTTCCCAGGGACATCACCCCCGCCAGCACCTTGGTGAACACTCTGGGAGCTGAAGTGAGGCCAAATGGCAAGGCCACAAATTGGTAGTGTTGATCTTCCAACGCAAATCTGAGAAACCTTTGGTGTCCCTGGAACACAGGGATGTGAAGGTAAGCATCCTTGATGTCCACAGACGTCATGAAGTCCCCTGGGCGCAGGGAGCCGATGGGCGAGTGCAGAGTTTCCATGCAAACGCGCCTGTTCCTGACAAACTTGTTGAGGATCTTTAAATCCAGAATGGGCCTGACTGACACATCTTTTTTGGGCACTGTGAAAAGGTTGGAATAGAAGCCCTTGCCTCTTTCTCTTAAGGGGACCCTGCAAATGACCCCCAGATCCAGAAGGCCTTACACGGCCTGCATCAAGACCTGAGCTGAGACAGGGTCCTGGGGGATCTGGGACCTGATGAATCTTGTGGGGGGGCGCACAGCAAACTCTATCTTGTAACCAGAGGGCACTATTTCCTGAATCCACCGGTCTGAGACGTGGCGCCTCCAGACGTGCGCGAAGTGCTGTAGCCGCCCCCCCACCCAGACGAGCGAGGGCGCCCCATCATGCCTGAGGGGGCTTTGGAGAGGATTTGGGCTTAGACCCCCAGGAGCCAGGACGTCGTCCTCTGTTCCTGTGCCAGGAATCTGCACGAGCCCCCGCGAAGGACCCCCCTTTCCCCTGCTTAGCACCGCGGTAGGGGAGTGAAAGGGGGCCCTGGCCCCGAAAGGGCAGAGACTGCCGCCCGCGCTGGGGTAACTTACCTCCTTTAGCAAAGAGGTCTAGGCGGTCCCCAAACAGGCGTAGCCCCTTAAATGGAAGCCCCGTAAGGGCCTTCTTAGCAGCATTGTCAGCAGCCCACTGGCGCAGCCAAACTGCGCGGCGTATAGCTACGGCAGAAGATCTGGCACACATCCTAATGGAATCGTCCGAGGCAGATAGGATAAAGTTTACAAACACATCACAGCTAGACAGTGCATTAAACTTATCAGGTGGCAATTCATCAGGGCCTTCAAGAACACTTCTGACCAGCGTCCTGAGCGCCACAGATGTAATGGCCGAGGCGCAAACCGGGCACAGCGCCGCCCCCACAAATGCAAAGGCATGACATGCCAATTGGTCAATGCGCCGGTCCTCAAAATCCCGCAGCGTAGTAGTGTCTGGGGAGTGCACAATAGAGGTGTTAGACAGCCCTAGAATAGGAGCATCGACCCCGGGGGGGGGGGCGATGACCAGCACTTGACCATATCAGCAGGAAAGGGATACTTTCTGTCCCAACTCTTAGGTATACCGGGAAGTCTACTGGGCTGTTCCCACTCCTTAAGCACGAGGTTATTGAAATGGGTTTGCTCAGGAAATTCCAAACGAGCCTTAGCAGTATGAAAAAGCTCACCCCTTTGCCTGGGAGCCGCAACAGGGGGAGAGATGGACAAAACCTCAAAAATCTGAGCCAGCAGTCTGTCAGTATCATCCGGGGTCCAGGGGTCAGAGCCAGAATCGCCATGACTCCTGGGTCTCTCGCCAGATGACCCTGAGTCAGAGAACAGCTCCCCTTTGTCCGAGGGGGTATAGCCATATAGATGCACAAACTCGTCAGACTCCGTAGGAAAAAGAGTGGCATCAGGGGTTAGGTGACGCTTTTAGCAGTGGCCTTACGCGCTAAGGTATTAGCAATCAACTTTTCAACACTGGCCAGTCTAGCAGACACATCAGGATGAGAATCCCCGCTTGTATTGGGGGTGAGACTTAAGCTTGGGGGAGTAGGTGAAGTGAGACGAGGTGCAGGCCCAGCCACTGGAGGGGCGGGTTGCAACATTAGCGCCTGCCGTGCGCAAGGAACACAGACCCCACAAGCTACACACAGCGGGGCTTGTCCCGCAGGAACCCCGGTCCCATTATCCTGGGATGCCTCCATATGGTGACTAATAGGCACAATAGGCCAGACGCTGTAAGCTACCCTGGATGCCCCAATGACCCGCAGGGAAGTGGGAGTAATTAAACTAGGCCCAACTGACAATTACACCGGGCCGGGAGAAGCCACTGAATTACCCATCTGAAAGACACAATTGAGAAAAAGGGGCGTCAGAACCATGCACCGTAAGCAATAAGCATAAAGATCGCCCGCGAGGGCACTTACAGACCGCGGAAAGGGGGACCGTTACACACGCGCACGAATGTACAAAATGGCGCTGAACGAACCTCGATGGGCGGGCCAGAGCAGGCCGTGACGCGGAGCGCGCCAGGCCAGGTCCCCGCCCCCTAGAAGAGCGCAAAGCCCATAGACTGCAGCAGTGTCTGAGGCAACGCCGCCGTCCGGCGCAGACATCCCAATGAGGGAAAAGACGCGTGCGGCCATGTAATAGTAAAACATATCAAGTCATACACGTAATCACTACATGCACTGACCCACACCCCCCCCCTTCCTCCCCCCCCCCCGAAGGCTACGGGGAGAATGAGGGAGGATGTCGGCCCTTTGTACAGGACCCACCGCTACAAGGGGCATGTAGCAATAATGCGGGAGGGGCATCCCATAAGGCTCACCATCAGCCTATACCGCCTACCCTTTGGTGGGGGACTGCGGTGGAGCAGCGCTCCAAAAGCACACACGGTGCTGCCTACCTTCACCCGGTCAGCACAGCCCAAGCTGGGAGGCACATCACACGAAGGACGGGTGGGAATAGTCCAACAGGGCCGCAGGCTTAATAGCCACGCTCACCTGCGAGAGATGTGATACTTCATGTCTTCGCAGTAAGCACTGCAGAGAAATCTGGGGATTTGTGGGAGGTCCCGGGTATTTGAGGGGCCGGGAGGAGCCTGTTTTACATGTCTCTGCAGTGCAGCGCCATCTGGCGGAGGATAACCCAAGTGTAAGTACTATATCTGGAGCAGGACGTACTGTATACTAAGAATAATACCATGGCCAAGTGTGAGCCTAAATGGGCCCCTGAAGATGCCAGGGGCCCTGACAATTGCCCAGGTTTGCCCCGTGCTGGCGCCGGCCCTGACCAACACACACACACACACACACACACACACCCCTCCAGACTTCCTGACAGATGTACATACACAGACAGTTGCAGAGTGACGCACATAGACTGACTTTCATGACAGAAGCGGTAGGGGAGATGGCACACACCTAGGTTAAAACATCTAGGAGTAGATTAGGATCACTACACTAGATCATGATGGTTAGGATAGGCCAGTGTAGTGTAGTGTAAGACCTGCCGAAAGAGTCTACCTTGTTGTTGGTGGGCAGGCTTATAATCGTTTGGCCTAAAACTGCATAACTGACAATGTAATAAACTGACAACACCCTCACCATACAATTACCCCTGCAATTGTGTTTTGTAGGCACCTTGACCACCCAGAAAGAAGTGCATTTGCATGACATACAAAATAGTGCTCTTTTTACACCTGCTGCTGAGACAATCCTTCAATTTAGCACAACTGCACAATTTTCTTTATTTTAGTAAAAAGCGTACTTCTATTTTATTATTTTACCTAAAGAGGGGCAGAGCTGGCTTTGCAGCACTAGTGAGCAGTGTCTTTAATTTCCAATGCAGAAAGTGGGTCACCGATAAACTTCTCTGTATAGGTTGGTGACACACATGTGCTACTGGAGTGTTTACACGGGCCAACTAGCCTTTGCCTACCAGTTTCCTCCTTACCGGTGTTCATTTTACCTATGCCTACCTCTACTTGCCTGTTTCTGCCTTGTTCCATTTTACCTCTGCTCCTCTCACCTCTACCTATCTCCATCACTTCTTACTATCCCACCTCACCTCTGTCTATCGCATCTCTTACCAACTTGCATCTTCCCCCCTTACTTCAACTCCCCTCTGCCGACCTCTACCCACCTTACCTCTTTCTACCTAAACTCTGTTGAAATGACCTTTCCCTGCCTTATTTTTGCCCACTCCTTCTCACCTCTGGTCACCCTACCTCCACTCACCTTTGCATATACATAAAGGCATTCACAGCTTATATATTTTGGGGCCCCAGACCAAAAAGGTTGTGTACCCCTGACCTAAGGTGTATTATTTACCTCAAAATGCCCATCTTGCACCAGTTTCTAAACCGACCCCTTAGCAGTCATTTGTGTTTATTTACTGGCGCACACTTGTGTCACACTCTGCCCCCCAGCTTTAATTCCTTCCAACTTCCCAACTAGGAAGCCAATTAAAGGGAAAAATACACATTAACAAACTGCATCTATAGGTTACTGTGAGGAGCACTTTCACGGCGATTGTGAGTGGATCATGAGCACCTCTCAAACACCCAAGTGTAAAAGGTCATTTTTGGTGGTGAAAAAAAAGAAGGTAGAACAAACATTTAAATTGCATCTATTGTGTCTAAATAATAAAAACATCAGGATGCAGGTTGAAATCTACACTGCAAGTGTCACTGGCTTCACCAAATAATTAGTGTGACCCCGTCTCCACCTGAGAACATTGTTTCTGCACAATAAGTCACTAGATCGGATATCACAATTGGTTTTAAAGGAGCCCAATTAGATGGTTACTAATAAGCAAACTGCGCTAGCCAGAAAAGTTTACTCTACCTGCAAAACTTCAGGACATCTCACCCCCAACAGCAAAAAATAAATACAATTAATGAGAATAATAAAAAGATTTCAGCCCAGAAATAGCTGAGAAACTTGTGTTTTTAATTTAAAAATGTGGTGTTCCTCCGCAGCTCCTCCAGCCAGTGGTGGCACATTCTAATTTACCAAGAGACAGTCCTGTCTTCCAGTGCATGGCAGCATATATTTCTGGGTCCAACATGGCCACTTTATTTACTGCAATGGAGCGGTAATTTCAAGGCGGATCAGCACGCCCCCTCCATTGTAATATATGGAAAAGCGTGTTAGGGAGCATGAAGCAATCTTGATGGACGGCACCACGTCTGCTGGATGACAAAATTGCTTATTCCCGGCCTAGATGCCCACTTGAAGACACCTGGCCATACACATGGTAGTTCTCCATTTTGATTTTATTGTTTTACCAGCTTAAACTGGACCTTCACCCTGAATAAGAGTCTTGTATGCTTCTGCCATCCAGTACATACGTATTGCTCACGTTAAAAATCATCCTACCTACACCTAGTGTGTATTTTGAGCCTTTAAACATCCAAGGTGGTGGCTCATAGAGCATCAGGCAGCCTGCAGACAGGAAGTGCCTTCTGGCTGTGCCACTCTGCATTCTGGGATTGCTGTCCTTTTTCTGACCCCAGCTCTCCTCGGTCTGTGAAGAGCACAGATATTACCCCCCCCCCCCCTCTCCTTTCCTCTGTGTGTGTGTGACGCTTCTGAGGCAAGATGGCAGCGCCCGAGTCCTGAACAGACTTGCAGCCCAGCAGAGGAAAGAATAACAAGTAAGCGACTAAAAATGTCAAATATATTCATTTTAGATTATGGCGAATAGTTTTCTAAGGATTTGGGCCTTTCATTAAATGAGGCTGAAGGTCCGGTTTAACCCAAATGTAGAAACGCACAACTGCGTCCACACTGACACACAGATCACAGTGACAATATTTATTCTGCGGTTTCATATGTCTTAACAAAACCTCACATTGCCATTCACAGAGCCAGCAATTATTAGAATGTCACACTTATAAAAACAATGCATATATAATAACAATTTAATATAAATTACACCCAGCATTGCCCAGGTTTCCTCATTGGCTTTATAAAGAGGTGAGAGGAAACCCTGGAGGCTAAAGGGACGGGCGCAGCTACATGAAAGCCGCCAATAGAAGGTGGGCGGAGCCTGTACACAAAGCAATGCTGGCTGACAGCAAACCAAGCAGTCCAAGAAAGAAAACTATTCACCCTCCTATTGGTTTTGCCTCCATTGCTCTGGTTGCTATATGTTAGGTGGCAGTATTATGCCCCTTCCTCCAATGCCAATCTGTTTCCTTGTGTCCTACTCCAGGCCTGCCCACAGTCATTTGGGCCTTGCTTTTGTCTACAGAGGCCCAGGAAGTGGTCATCAGATAGTGCTGCAGAAATGTCAGGGCAGTGCTCTCTTTTTATCCCAGCTAAAGCAGATCTCCAGTCAAAAAACCTCAGTTTCATAAAATGGGATAAAGGTCCATAAGTGTCACAGGGGAGTAATGGAAGTCACCAGGACGGAGGGAAGGAACCACAGCTGCCTATGGAGTTGGGATATTTGTCCTTTTTTTTCTCCCCCACCTATGACACACGTCTCATTCATTCTCAACTACCTGTTTTAAAGCATCCCTAAACCATCCCTTACAAAACTCTGCCAGGGAGGGTCCTGGTCCATGCTAAACTAACCTTATCTACCCCATCAAGTCATTTGCGACACCTGCATTTTTCTAGTAGGGCTGAACTCAATGAGGCGCACAGGCAGCAAGTTAGGGTCCTAGCGGACCTAAACCTAACCTTTCCAGGGAGGGTTTGGGTCCACTTCAAACTACATATCACCCTAAATCAGGAAGTGATTTAAAGGGAGCTCCCTTCAGACCCGACGTGCCACGCGAGACCAGTCTTACCTTCCACATGTCCATTTAAGGGCAATGGGAGCGCTTTGTACTGAGGTTACGCTCACCCCATTCTCATACTGCCACTGCGAGGTGTGAGACGTGAAGCATGGGAGCGGGTGGAAGTCTTGTGCCCTCTGACAAGTCTGGTCTGAAGGGAAAGCCCATGAAATTGGGCATTCCCTATAAATTAATAACTGTCTTTTTTTTAACCCTCATGCTAACCAAAAGTAAAAACCATGTTTTAACTGGAGTTCCACTTTAATTACAATGACCAAACTCCCTCAGATGAGAGAATCTCTTCTTCGCGGTTCAGGTCTTCTCGTAGTACAGCACCCCATCACCATGCTGATCTGTAAGGATCTAGCTTTGCCTCTAGGGAGCATGTTGGTACATGGGGGAGCATATGGGCAACAATAGGTTCTTTTAGACAAATGTGGACAAGCTGTAGGCAAAGGCAGTGGTTTTAAATGTCTGAGGGACTATGTACATCCTTAAAACTACAAGCGCTGTGACCATGTCCTATGCAGCTTTTACATTGATCACGAACCACCACAGTCAGCCAAATGCCCCAAGTGTTGCTCTGGGCAGGTATCTTGAAATGCAGAGATGCTGGTGGAGCAGCGTGTAAGAAAGCCAACCTGGAGGTGTTTAGCAATGGCGGCTCCCGCCGTCACCTATTCATCAGTAAGTGCAAGAAGGTCTATTTGGTGTTGGTAAGAGCACTTTGGTTGTGAGCAGTTTGTGGTTATAATGTGACAAAGCCCAGCCAGCAGCCTTAACGGGATCAAGTCAAATCCTAAAAAAGGAAAAAAAAATACAATTCTGTGATTACTCACCTGTAGAATTGATATTATAGTATACAGTACGTCCTGCTCCAGATTAGATTACTTACACTTGGGTATTACTCCGCCAGATGGCGCTGGACTGCAGAGACCACGAAATTGGCTCCTCCCGGCCCCTCAAATACCCGGGACCTCCCACAAATCCCCAGCATTGAAAAGCAGTTAACGAGAAGCCGGTAGAAAGATAACAGAACCAACCAGTAACTATAACAATGATAACAATCACCATACAGGGGATCCAGGATAATGCAAAACCAAGGGTGGGGTGGAGCAGGACGTACTGTATACTCATAATAACAATTCTACAGGTGAGTAATCACAGAATTGTATTATTCTTAGTATACAGTACGTCCTGCTCCAGATAAGAATCATTATACTTGGGACATCCAATAGCAGTGTCCATAAAGTACGGTGAGATCCCCAAAGGTAACAACAGACGACCTGTCTGTTACCTTTGGGGATCCCACCGTACTTTATGGACACTGCTATTGGATGTCCCAAGTGTAATGATTCAAGGTTCTGCCGCCTGCAGAACCTTGCGGCCAAAAGCAGCATCAGCTGAGGCCCTAACATCAACCTTGTAAAACTTGGAAAAGGTATGAACAGAAGACCAGGTAGCGGCCTTGCAAACTTGTTCAACAGAAGCCTGGTGCTAAAAAACCCAAGAGGCACCAATAGCACGAGTAGAATGAGCAGTAAGGCGGAAGGGAGGATTCTTCCCCTTAGCAGAATATGCCTGAATCACAGCCTGACGGATCCATTTGCTGATAGTAGATTTGGCAGGAGCCAAACCCTTCCTAGGACCAGAAGGGACAACAAAAAGAGCATCAGTTTTTCTGAAAGGTGCAGTAGACACCAGATAGTACTTCAGGTACCTAACCACATCCAAGGAATGCAAAACCCTCTACTTAGCGTTACTAGGATTAGGGCACAAGGAAGAACAATGTCCTAATTAAGATGAAAGGCAGACACGACCTTAGGCAGAAAACACCACCTTGTCCTGGTCTCTCTTAAAGTAGGGGGGCTGGATGGAAAGCGCCGCCAACTCAGAAACACGCCTAACAGAAGTGATAGCCACCAAAAAGACTACCTTGACAGTAAGAATGGCCAGGGCAGCATCCTGCACAGGTTCAAAGGGAGCACCCTGCAAGGCAGACAAGACCAAGTTCAAATCCCAAACTGGCAACATAGGCTTACGTGGGGGGGACGCATATGAGTAACCCCCTTGAAAAAGGTCCTGAACAGAGAATGCTGGGCAAATGAGCTCTGAAGGGTCATGTCTCTGCCCTGGCTGTTTTCTTCCAGAGTACTGAGTTGGAGCCCCAGCTCCAATACATGCTGCAGGAACCCCAGGATCCTGGGAATGGAGAACACACGACAGGGAAGAGACCTAGCCTCACACCAGTCAATGTAGGCACGCCAAACCCTATAGTAAATGGAAGAAGGCTTCTTCCTAGCCTTTATCATGGTATCAACGACAGAGGCAGACAGCACCTTCTCCATCAAGATGGAGGTTTCAGCAGCCAGGCCGTCAAAGCCAGAGTTTGTAAATTGGGATGGCATAAATGACCCTGAGTGAGCAGGTCTGGCACCCTGGGCAGAGCGTACTGATCTACTGCCAGCTGCACCACGTCTGCGAACCACACTCTTCTTGGCCACCTGGGAGCCACCAGGATAGCTGGCACCCCCTCCTGAGCTATCTTGCATAGAACCCTGCCCAACAGGGGGAAAGACATACATGAGCTGAAAGTCCTGCCATGACATTGCTAGAGCATCTGTTGCCAAGGCCAGAGGGTCCTGGGACAGGGAGACCAAGGCCGGGAGCTTGTGGTTGTGACAGGACGCAGACAGATCCCCAACGGTGACAGAGTTTGAAACACCCTCTCGCAGAGGGACCATTCTCCCAGGCGAGAGGTCCCTCTGCTCAGAGAGTCTGCTTGCAGATTCTCCACCCCCGGAATGTACACAGCAGATATGCAGGGAACATTGTCCTCTGCCCAGGACAGGATCAGGGAGACTTCCTTGAGGGCCCCCTTGCTCCGGTTCCCTCCGATGATTGATGTAGGCAACCGCCGTCTGGTTGTCCGAGCGTACCTGAACAGGCTGGCCCCGCAGGTGTTGGGTCAAGTGAGCCAGCACCAACCTGATCGCCCTTAGTTCCAGGATGTTGATGGGTGTGTGGGCCTCCTGAGGGCCCCACCGCCCCTGGAACTGCAAGGACTTTCAACCCCCAACCCGTCAGACTGGCATCCGTGGTGACAGTCTCCCAGCAGGGGGCCAGAAAGGATCTGCCCGCCAAGAGGTTCCTGGAGTCCAGCCACCATGAGAGGGACCGCCTGACTAGGGGGGACAGAACAAGGACCTGGTCCAGGGACGCGGGATCCTTGTCCCATACTGACAAGAGGTGGAGTTGCAGAGGCCTCATGTGAAACTGTGCATAAGGAACCGCCTCGAAGCACAACACCATCAGGCCCACCAGCTGCATTCCCTGCCTGATGGAGGGATGAGGGCAAGAGAGCAGGGACTGAACCTGCACCAGCAGACTATCCACCTTCTGCTGAGGAAGAAAAATCCTTGCCTGAACTGTACCCAGATTCATTCCCAGGAAGGGAGACACCAAGGAGGGAGACAGGGAAGACTTGGGATGGTTGATCACCCAGCCAAATGACTCCAGGGTGGACACTACCAGCTGAGTATCCAGCTCTGCTTGATGGAGGGACTGAGAAGGGATGAGAAGGTCGTCCAAATATGGCAGCACGCAAATGCCCTGAGCCGAGCCATCACCCCTGCCAGCACCTTGGTGAACACTCTGGGAGCCGAGGTGAGACCGAAGGGCAATGCCACAAATTGGTAGTGCTGATCCTCCAGAGCGAACCTGAGGAATCTTTGATGACCTGGAAAAACAGGAATATGAAGGTAAGCATCCTTGATGTCCACAGAGGTCACGAAATCCCCTGGACGCAGGGAACTGATAGAGCGCAAAGTTTCCATGCAAAAGCGCCTGCACCTGACAAATTTGTTGAGGATCTTCAAGTCCAAGATGGGCCTGACAGACCCATCTCTTTTGGGCACGGTGAAACGGTTGGAATAGAACCCCTTGCCCCTTTCTCGTAAGGGGACCTGACAGACGACCCCCAGCTCTAGAAGGCTTTGCACCGCAAGAATCAGAGCCTGAGCTGACATGGGGTCCTGAGACATCCAGGATCTGATGAATCTTGGGGGCGGCCAGGCAGCAAACTCTATCTTGTAACCGGAGGACACTACCTCCTGAATCCACTGGTCTGAGACATGAAGCCTCCAGACGTGAGCAAAATGCTGAAGCCGTCCCCCCGCCCGGATGGGTGAGTGCGCCCCTTCATGCCTGAGGGGGCTTGGGAGAAGACTTAGGCTTGGAGCCCCAGGATGAGCCAGGGCGTCCACGTCCTCTGCCCCTACCCCAGAAATCTCCTCGTGCCCCGGTAAGGGAGACCCCCCTCCCCTGTCTGGCTCCACGGTAGGGGGAAGAAAAGGAGCCCTGTCCCCGAAAGGGCCGAAACTGCCGCCTGTGCTGGGGTAACCTGCCTCGCTTAGCAAACAGGTCCAGGCGGTCCCCAAACAGTCGTAGTCCTTTGAAGGGAAACCCAGTGAGAGCTTTCTTGGCAGCGTTGTCAGCAGCCCACTGGCGCAGCCAAACCGAGCGGCGTATAGCCACCACTAGGGCAGAGGCTCTGCCACACATCCTAATGGTATCATCCAAGGCAGAGAGGACATAAGTCACAAAGACCTCACAACGAGAGAGCGCATTAAACTCCTCACTAGACACATCATCAGGAGCACCATCTTAGACACTTCTAAGCAGGGTCCTAATAGCCACAGCCCTAATGGCAGAGTCACAGACCAGGTGCAGCGCCGTCCCCACACAGGCAAAGGCATGGGACGGCAGCTGATCAATATGCCGGTCCTCACTATCCCGCAGCGTAGTAGAGTCAGGGGAATGGATGACAGAGGTGTTAGATAACCCTAGGACCGGGGCATCCACCTCTGGAGGGGATAACCAACGTTTCACCACATCAGCAGGAAAGGGATACCTCTTTTCCCAACTCTTAGGGACTCCGGGGAGCCTGTTTGGACGCTCCCATTCCTTGAGCACAAGATTATTAAAATGGGCTTCTTCAGGAAACTCTAAACGCGGCTTAGCCATATGAAACAATTCCCCCTGCTGCCTGGGGGCCGCAACCGGGGGAGAGATAGACAGTACCTCAAAAATCTGGGCCAAAAGCCTATCAGTATCATCTGGGAGTCAGAGAATAACTCCCCTTCTTCCAAGGGGGTATAACCAGACAGTTCCAAGAACTCATCAGCTTCCATAGGGAAAAGAGTGACATCAGGCGTCAAGTGCCGCTTCTTAGCAGAGGCCTTGCGCGCCAAGGTATTAGCAAGCAACTTCTCAACACTAGCCAGTCTGAAAGAGACACCAGGTTGAGAATCCCCACTGGTATGCAACTCAATGGGAGTCAAATTTAAGCTTGGGGGAGTAGGTGAAGCCATACACGGCGCAGGCCCAGCTACTGGTGAACCAGGCTACATTGCAAGCACCTGCTGGGCACAAGGTATACAGACCCGCACATTGTCAGCACTAGTAAGGGACACCCCACAAGCTACAGACAGCCGGGCTTGTCCCGAAGGAACCCCGAGCACATTATCCTGAGACGCCTCCATATGGCGATTATAGCGGCACAATAGGCCGATAGGGATTCATGCTATAAAAGCAACCCGGGATGCCCCAATAGCCCGCTAGGGAAGTGGGAGTAATTTACACACTAGGCCTCTCAAGTTAAATAACTAAATAGAGGAAGTAGGGCCGGGAGAAACCAATAAGTTCGATCCGCCTGAAAGGCATAAGCGAAGAGAACCCCATAAGTGACATGTATAATAACATAGGGTAAATAAAGCCGCCCGGGAGGGCACTCACGGACAGAGGTAGGTAGATGCCAGCCACGCAGCAGCCGCAACCAAAGAAAAATGGCGCCGGGTATACCTCGAGGGGCGGGCCGCGGAGACAGTGACGCGGAATGCGCCAACCGCGGGCCCCGCCCCCCCCGAAGAGCGCGAAGCAGCACACGTGACGAGCAGCCAATGACCGCGCAACAGCGCCTGAAGTAATGCCGCCGCCGACCGCGGAGCACAGTGGCAGCGCTGGCATTTTCAAAAAAACGCAACCAGTGCAACCAAGTCAACACGGAGACTGACACCAACAAGAAGCACATAATACAGCGAAAACACCAAGGCATATACACCCCCCCCACCCCCGAGAACTACAAGGGAGGGCAGCAGCCACTTTACAGAGGGCCCACCGATAGACAGGGGCAATAGGGCGAGAGGGGCATCCCATAGAGGCTTACCATATGCCTATACCGCCTACCCTTTGGTGGGGGATTGCGGTGGAGCAGCGCTCCTAAGCACCTGACAGCGGTGCTGCCTACCATCACCCGGACCAGCGCAGCCAAGGCTGGGAGGCACATTAAAAATGGAACGGGTGGGAATAGTCCTACAGGGCCGCAGGTTAATAGCCCCGCTCACCTGCGAGAGAGAGAGCCATCTTCTTGTCCTTCGCAGTCCAGACTGCAGAGAAATTCTGGGGATTTGTGGGAGGTCCCGGGAATTTGAGGGGCCGGAAGGAGCCAATTTTGCGGTCTCTGCAGTCCAGCGCCATCTGGCGGAGTAATACCCAAGTGTAATGATTCTTATCTGAAGCAGGACATACTGTATACTAAGAATAATATAAATTGCACTTTCATGATTAAGAAAACAAAGAAACAAATCTTCAACAGTAACAGACACAAGAGCTACAAACGGATGTGCAGCGTCTTTATAGGAAGGGACCACGTCGGGCATGTTTGGGTAGATTTTGCAATGGTCGGAAATTGGTCAGTTCCGTATTTCATGGTGGTTTTTGGGACACCCAGTATTGTAATCTGCTCCTTAAAGATTTTTTTTTTTATTTTTAAGTGGACCAAAACCAATGAAATTTGACCATCCTGGGTTCTGGTACCTGTCCCATTCCAATTTGGGACGGCCCACTGTGTGAAACCTCCTGTGAACGCCTGTCATCTAATCAGTGCTCTATGCTGTGCATATGAATGAATGGCAGAGAACTCTATACACAGAGCCTGGCATAGGAGGAGTCTGGCATTCCCCCAGCTGCTCCTCTCTGGCGGGACGTAGGCAAGCCGCAACCAAAGTGACCAAATGAGGGGAACAGAGGAGGATTGGGTCACTCTGGCAGCCATGGGCCCCGATTCAATAAAGGTAGAAAAAAATTCTCATGGTAGTAAAAAAATTCAATTCATTCACGGTTAGTGAATCACTAGATAAAAAGACAATGAAAGTCAATGGCAGCTTTTACTACAGTGTAGAAAGGAGTAAAGAGTTCTCTATTGTCAAAGTGCCATTAATTTTCATTGTTTTCTTAGCTGGTGATTCAGCAACAGCGACATTCTCAGGCTTTTTTCTCATGAATTGAATTTTTTTTTACTACCATGAGAATTTTTTTCTACCTTTATTGAATCGAGGCCATGATCTGGAAACTATATTTAAAATATAAATCGGTTTCCTAAAGACCTGTGTGGGGTGATCTGGTTTCTTTAGACCAGGGATGTACAACCTGTGGCCCGTACAACCGGCACCTCTGCATATCTGCCCACCTAAGCCAAAAACACCTTTTGGACAACCTTGCCAACCTCAGCCCACCTAACCTCTTGCCCACTATTTCCCGCTCCACTTCAGCCCTCACCCCCTACTTCACACCTCGAATTGGATGTGAAACTGGATTAGATATATATCATATGAACTTTCTGGAGATGAAATGCCAATGAATTGCCTGTAATGTTACATTTGGATTAATTGTTATGATTCCTATAATACTACTATGTGGAAATTTGTTTCACTATATAGAATTCTGTAATGCTTTTTTGGAGGGGACGTTTTTATTATATGTATCATTCATTGTATTGTCATTGTACTGTCAGACTAAAGGGGAGATTTCTCCGCAGCTCTTCATGTCAGTCATAGTTGGGGGTCAGACTATGGAAAGCATGGGAACCCATCCTTTTGCCTTCCATGTGGCGGACATCCCCCCTAACTTTAGGCGATGTTTTCTTTGTTGATATTACATATTTAATTGTGACCACTTTGCACTTTATTCCTCTTGCCATATTTTCCTTATAGATTATATTGCATAGAGTTTGTACAGAATATACATAGCACATTTATGCACTTTATAATAGAATTTGGCACTTTATATTTGATTGTTTTTATATTGTGATAGGTTTAGCACAGATTGTAATGGGATTGCGGGTCAGTATGGGATATCCATCATAATGAATTGCTCTGGGTATTTTAAATATGTTTGTATGTAAAGCTTAAATGGGGAATACAATAAAGATGAATTCATGAGATATATTTGAGTTGACTAATTGTTGTGGGTGCTACACTTTTGAAGCCAATTGGGTGTTTGCTGGAACCATCATAAGGTGGAATTTATCACTACTTCCCACCCCACCTTTTCCCATATCACCCCCATCCCCACTCACCTTTTGGACACTATTTCCCACATCACCCCCCCCCCATCTCTTGCCCACTACTTCCTGCCTCATCTCAGTCCCCCCACCTAGCCTTTTTCCCAATCACCCCTTCCTAGCTTACCTCTTGGACACTATTTCCCACCTCACTTCTCACCCCTCATCTCTTGCCCACTAATTCCTGCCTCATGTCAGTCCCCCCCCTCACCTCTTGCTCATTACTTCCTGCCTAAGCTCACCTTACCTCTTGCACACTACTTACTTTCTCGTCTCAGTCCACCTCACTCCTTGTCTCACATCCTGCCTACTGTTCTCCCCACTACTTCCTGTTTCACCTCATCCCTTACTGACTACTTCCCATCTCACCTGGGCTTTTTCTGCTTGATCCCTGCTCACTTCTTGCAGTCTCTTCTCTACTCACTTTGATTTTTTTTCTGCCTCACTTACCCACTTCTTCCCACCGCACCTCTGCCTACCTATATTTACCTTCTTCCCACCTCACCTCTGCCTACCTATATTTACCTTCTTCCCACCGCACCTCTGCCTACCTATATTTACCTTCTTCCCACCTCACCTCTGCCTGTATAATGCTTTAAGGTAACAGATTTCCTGTAGGTTGTGTTTTCTAAGCTAAGATTTTATTTTGGCCCTTTCAGTTGGAATAATAAGACAATGTGGCCCCAAACATGGTTGCACACCCAGCTTTAGACCCTCCTTACCTAAAGGCCATCTTCATTATTAAAGTCTTCATCATCGTCGTCATCCTCCTTTGCTATGAAGTGGAGATTCCTGAATTCTCTTCTACTCATGGATGCATAGGATGTGGTCACAGGCGGAATGTCCTGGGCAAAAAGAAGGCCAATCACTAAAAGCCATTTTCATGCTCTGGGTACAGAGGAACTGAATACCCAACATGCAATGCAGACCATTGGCTCAAACCGTCACCTTGAACCTTAGATCCCCAGACGTACTGCACAACACTGTACATAGTAGCAATCACACAGGTTTATTTAAAGATGTCCACCTAATAAGCTGCAGGCATTCAAATCTAAGATGCCCACAGGATCACTGCCCCAGAACAGCAAAAACTGTACCAATCCCATGTGAAGGGCCGCTGACGGGACAAAGAAAACCGCTGCACACTACAGACAATGCCACCTGCTAGTGATGGATCTGGTGGTGGATAATGTAGCTGTGTGAAGCAGTTTAGGGCACCATTAACAGTGGTCAGCTTTGTGCAAAAATTGTATGTTTTGCGGTTCTGTTGGGCTTTTCAGAAAGTGATAGAAAACACCCTACAAATCCAACATCTCCAAGCACCCCATCACTGCTGTCTCACAGGGTACTATACTCAGAATCTCGATGTCACAGACAGTTTGGAACCTGCAGTACAATGTCGGCAGCCAGCAAGCGGCTCCAGCTGCTACAAGGTGCATGGAGACCTTCAATCCCCCCAAAAAACTGCAAGCATAGCTCGCCTATCCCCATAGGCCATAACTTCCTTGGACCAGGTGCTCAAACACACCAATCTTGGAGTTTGGGCCCTGTGACGTGTCTGCACAGCTTCCAACAGCGGGAAAGCAGCATGTTCCAGTGTGATGGAGGTGGGGTGCCTTAGCCTTGAAAGCAATTTAGTGGAAGAGCACCTGAAGAATCCCAGGCACATGCATGTCACAGGACCCAATCTCAGAAACCGGTAGGTTACAGCTCATCGAAGTGGGGGACAGAAGGGGAGCATTTTTTTTTTAAATATTTTGTTTTTTTGTACCTGGAAAGTCCCTTAAAAAGAATGTCCACTCAAGTGACCTCAGGCTCCCCACTTACCTTCCACCCGCTCACATCTCATTTCAACATTTTCATTTACATCAGAGATGCACAACCTGCTACCTGTGGGCAAAATGCAGCCCGCGCTGCTGTCAGTTGAGGCCCCTGACACCTTTGCCTACCTCTACTGACCTTACCTTTGTCTATCTCCCCATACATCTGCCAACATCTGTCTGCCTAACCATTTCCTGTCTCAGCTATGCCCACTTCTATCCACCTCACCTTTAACCATTTTACCCCTGCCCACCACACCTCAGCCCACCTCTGCCCATTTCTTTCCACCTCACCTCTACCCATCTCACCTGTACCAACCTTTTTTATATTTTCCACATTCCGTCTCACCCCTAGCCACGTCTTTCCACTTCACCTTTACCCATCTTACTGCTTTCCACCTCACCTTTTGCGGCCTTAACCCTGCTCACCACTTCCAGCCTCTAACCATCTCCTACTACTACTTTTCACTTCCGGCCTCCCCTCTGCATTTACATAAAAGCATATATAATGCTGAAACGTTAATGTGCAGCAAAACCCTGGGGTGTGATTCTCAAAGACTCCAGGTCCGGCCCCTAAAACCCTGTGAGGTCTCCGCAAAACTCACCTTTGCCCTTCTGCAGCAATGTAAACATCAGTGGCCGCATCCACCGCACTCCCATACCCAGCTATTCAGATAGGCTGGATGCGAGATTGTGTGCACTCTGCAGGGAAACCGGGGATGCTTTGGCTCCCGCTCACTATTGGCTGAGCTCTGTGTCTAAACAGAGCCGTATTGCTGATCATTAATGTGCATGGCAAAGCGGTGATTTGACGGGAGCTCGGATATGCGTCGGCGGAAAAGTAGGTTCTTATGGCCGATTTCACATAGTGGGACATCCCGATGAAAGTCCTGGGTTTTGTTCCATTTTAAAGCAGAACAAAACCCACCAGGGCTAGCCACTGGCTTTTCCCTGGGGCATCCTTAATTGGGAGGCCCAGCAGTGTCAAACTCCCCAGGTCGACCGTAAAAACTCACCCTTCCACGTTCCAATGGCGTATACGCGGGCCCTCATCCAATCAGAGCCATTTGCCGCGTTTACTTCCGTTCGGCAAAGGGCTCTAACTGTTGTGAATGGGGAGCGCTGCCACATCTCCATTCAGCTAGGCTTGGATGGGAGTGCACCCCCGGCAGGGGATGCTGCTCTCATTGGATGAGAGCCAGCGCATGCACCGTTGGAGCGTGGAAAGGTGAGTTGTAGCGGATTTTCTAGGGGGTGCCTTTGCTAACCCACCCCACATCTTGCATCTGTACATGTATCCAGTTCATTGCCTTGTACAGTGAACGTCCCCTCACAATGTCCCTGAGGTTGTTATAAAAATTATACAGCATCACAGCTCCCAGGGAAACGCCCACTTGCTTAAGAAGAGTAATTAGGAGGCAAAACTGTAAACCTCGATATCTCGGCCACTTCTTTAATTTGAAAAAAGGAAAACAGTTTAGCACAGCGCCAAATATAGTCGCACACAATGGAGTAACAATCGACTTTAAAGGGCAATTCCACTTTCAACGACATTTTTTAAAGTTTCCATTATTGTGTGTTGAAATTATGGGCTTTATTCATCAAGGGATAGCGCCAGGTAGAGCCTCGTAGCGGTAGGCAGCGTTTGGTATGTACACAATACCACATTTATCAAAGCCAATCTGGTGAACATCTAACAGCATCACGTAGCGACCGATTCATCATCACAGGTGGCTCAGTGGATCCTGGCGGTGCTGTGGCTTCCAGAGCGCCTGGTATTACCTGTCGCTCTCCCATACATTTCAATGGACGTTCATTTTATCCTCTTTAAATAGGGTTTTCTTTTAATTTTTTTTTGGCCTAAAATAATCGTGTGACCTCTTTATTTTTATTATGCAGAATTGTCATTACAGGTCTGGCATTAAAATGTTCATGTCACAATATTATAACAATGTCATTCCATGTGTTTTCGCTTTGTTACTAGTGGATGTGTTCAAAAACAGACTTTAATCACACAGCGTCTGGCGCTCTGGGCTACAGGGACACAATTTTGAGCAGTGGCGCTGTGTGAGGCCGTTTTCTTGATATATTTGGTTTGAATCGGTCACACTGAGCAGTCACTACCATTCGCTCCCATATAGCACTGTACTAGTGTTATAGCGACTCACACATTAAATTCAGCAATGCCAGCCATATTAATACAGCGACTGAGGGGCTCTGTAATAGCGACTATTGGCCGATCACAGCGACCACTAGCGGTCGTTCTTAGCGCCGCTGTACAGACGCTTATCTGCCGTTACCTGGCGCTAGTAATTAATTAGCCTGCCCGTCTTTAATGTGCTGAGCTTATGAATTTTTTTTTTTATTTTCTAATTGTTTGCAACTGTGTTATAAAAGAAAATCGTTTTCCCTAGCAACAATGTGTTTATGTTAGCAATATACACCAAAGTGGTGATTTTGAGTACATATCAGCGGCCTCCTCAATTTGGCTTGCTAATCATCTGATTGGCTAAAGCATGGGTGACAGGTTTATAACTCATTCTGCTGAAATTTAAGTTCTTCAGTTTGGAAGGATCACAGTCCTGTGTTCCAGTAGCAAAAAGGGTTGCTGGCAGGGTTCTCACCTGGAGAGGTCGTCAGGCTATTTAGACTTTAGCCAAAGCTGCTGATTAGCTCACCTGTTACACTGGAATTCCAGGACATGTAGTCCATTTCTTCTACTCAATGCAATGAAAAACCACTCCCACTGTAGCAAAACAAATCCCCAGGTATATGAGAAACATGGAAGCAGCATGCCGATAAGTAAATCACAGGTCTGTGGGTACAATCCTAACACAAATGTTTATTTTACATTCCAAAAGGGAATACAATAAGACAGAACACCAAACAAAAAGTGAGTTTTCCTTTAAAGCGGACCAAAACCCAGAGCGATCAGCCCGGGAATCTATTAGATTCCTGTGCTGATCGATTACCTCCGCCCGGGGTATCCGAAAATCGGGATGCCCCGCTGTGTGTGCATACCCGCTATCCCCCTAGCAGGGCGCGTGCCCGCACCAGGCATTCGTTAGAGGGTAGCAGAGATGCAGCCCTTAGTGAGCTCGGAGCCCCTGATGTCAGCGACTCCGCTGACTGGACGAGCAGCCGCACAAGCGCCGTAGGACCCGAAGAGGTGAGTTGCGCTCGGTGATCTGGGGGGTTTCACACGGGGAAAGGACCAAAACCCAGAATAGTCAAAATCCTGGGTTTTGGTCTACTTTAAGGATCTCAGATACTGCCTCCGCTGACATTTACACTCACCTGCATTAAGTCGGCATTTTCAAAGAATCTCCCCAGCGGCATGGGCTGGTTACTGTCTTCGTCCAGGAAGGGGCTGTTGTCCGCACACACCCCTCTCTTTTCTGAAAGCACCTCACCGTCTCTGCTGTCATCTGAAAACCTCTGTGTTGAACAATAATCGTTGCCGTTAGATATTTGGCGGCTGGTGAGGCGGGAACCAACTTTCACTTTCGGGCACCTCCTGCCCCGTCCTTTTGGCTGTGCTGCGGCTTTAGAGCGGCTCTTTGGCCTGGAAGTGGTTTTGCTGACCTGTCTGGCATTCTGGACCCTTGTGATGTTTTTGGAAGCAGCCCCGTCTGTGTCCACCTAAACCAAAAAAAAAAAAAAAAAAAAAAAAAAAAAAAAAAACTTAAAAATAGAACGATAACACCCTTTCGGATGTTTAGAAAATAAGTTACCAGGTACCTAACTTAAGTTTTCTCAAAACATCCTTCGGGCAGCATACACCTGAGAGATAGGCGAGAACTACCTTGTTGGGTGGGAAGAACAGCATGGAGGACACTTAAAAAAGCTCTAGCACGTGTTGCTGAAAGCAGGAGAAAATTCCTGGCGCTGTACAATGACGTCACAGCGCCTGGAAGGAAGAGGCGTCTGTTCTGCCATGCTTCTGGATAGAGGCACCAAAAGATTAGCTTCCTGAGCCCGCCTAAATAGGGCAGGAGCTAAATCCCATATTTAGAAATTAACCCCTTGTATAAGAATAGAAGGGGAGGCCAATATACACTTTCCCCAAAACACTGTGCTATCGCTTTAAGACCAAACACGTGTTGTGGGAAGCAGGAAATTCCCCCAGGATGTGACGTCAGCAGCTCGGGAGGAAGAAGCCTGGGATCTAATTTCTGGGAATGTTCCCATAAAAAAAACATGCCGGGCGCGCGCGGTACCTTAAAGTGGACCATCACCCTCGGGTGATCGGCCCGGGAATCTATAAGATTCCCGGGCCGATCACCTCCCTCCCCGCGGGACATCCCGATCTCGGTGAAACCCCCCCCAAAACCCCCTTACCTTAGCTTCGGCGGCGGCCGGCCGCCGCCTCCTCCCTCGCGCCCCTCTAGGCGGGCGCGCGTCAAGAGGGACGCGCGGGAGGCGGCGGTGGAGGAGCCACGGACAAGCAGCTGTCAAATCGCTTGTCCATCGGCGCTGGGAGCGGGTAGAGGTGAGTTTTTAGAGGTTTCACACAGCGGGGCACCCCGATCGGGGGTGCCCCACCGAAGTGGACCAAGACCCAGGATAGTCAAAATCCTGGGTGTTGGTCCACTTTAACTGCCGGAGGAGGCTCGTCGGACCCACCGTGCTGCCCGAGTCGCAACTAACCACAGAGGAAGGAGCCTGCACCCGTCCACATGCCGGCAAGAGGGATCTCCCCCGCTGGGCTTCCGGAGAGGAAGCCCCCCCGAGAAGCCTATCCCCCCCCCACCTGCCGCCCGCAGCGAGGTAAGACGAATGCGGAAGTAATGGCTAGGCGGGGAAGAGAGAGAGAGAGAGAGAGAGAGAACGCGTCATTCCCCTCTCTTCCCCGCCTCTTAAAAGGTACAGAATGAAAAAAATCTTTAAATGTCAAAAATGTTAAAAGGCATAGAAAAGAAGGCTCCAGAGCAACCAAATCATAGGGAAACTTCACGATTGGTCCAAAAAAATTATTTAACATTAGACCCCAAAATGTAAAAAATGTATGGGGTCCGGGCACCCCGGCTTCTTCCTAAAATGCATCCTCAGTAAGAGGGAAAGATTTTACTTACCCCCCTGGCCAAAAAAATCCCATAGGGTATCTCGGGCCCCAGGAATAAAGATTAGCCTTCGGGACTGAGAACGGGACCCCCTGCTACAATAGGCCCAGAGTACCGGAAAAATACTTACCTAAACCAACCAGTCCAGGAGCTAGTGGTCTGGCTCCTACCTCACTGAGGAACATGAAAACAACTAGGGAATAAAAGGAGGAGTCAAGACTTTATTCTGTCTGGTGGTCACGTGTTCCCCTTGGTGGGAGGAGCCCAGAGGTCTCAGGCGTATGCTGCCCGAAGGATGTTTTGAGAAAAACATTCAAAGCACTTTTTCTATTTTTTAAAGGATTTCCTGTTTGTGTCGAGGTTCAGTTTACAGCAGTGCTATGGATAAACCTATTGCTGAATCCCGACCCAGCTACTAGATTAAACCTTGGACGATAAGAAAGGGGCTTACACAGCATTCAGCTTCAGTTCTGCTGTTAATTATGGCTCTAGGCTTCAAGAGGAAGTCAAGAGAGTTTCTTCCTTTCCGATTCAGGATGCCCACTGCATCACCCCCTTGCCCAAGGCCGGACAGCTGTAATGTACGGCTTCCATGTTCCCTGAGAGCAGCCTATCACTCTGCTGGTGACCAACTGGGTTTAACTGGAGGAGAGGTCCAAAATGCTGCCATACATGGAGAACACAGAAGTGGTAAGTCTGGGCTGTCTAGTCTCAGGCTTCTAGCATTGAAACGCAGTGGGGCATCCCAGATCAGAAGTCTGTATGCTAATGAGCTCCTCCACTGGAATGCCAATCTTTGCATGTGCAGGCATAATGCCCCATCATATTCCCTCGTAGGAACCCTAAAGGGCAAGGCCAGTCTAAATAACTCTTCTGGTTCAGGGGAGCGGCCACAATGGCATTACCTGCGACTGCCGCTCAATCGACTTCTATTGGGATTTATAAGACAAGTCAATGGGGCAGCAGCTACAGTAATCTCATCACAGCTGCTACCCTGCTACCATGAACCAAAGGTTATTTAGACTGGACTTGTCCCCTTATTCTACAGACCTACTGCCAGTTTCCTTAGGTTTGTTTCACCAGAAAGGCTTGGCCTTATTCTGGGACTTAGACTTCCCAATGTCATCCCAATGTCCGTAATAGCACAGCCGTAGGTTAGACCTACGAAAAAATACAATTCTGTGATTACTCACCTGTAGAATTGATATTATGAGTATACAGTACACCCTGCTCCAGATTAGATTACTTACACTTGGGTATTACTCTGCCAGATGGCGCTAGACTGCAGAGACAGCGAAATTGGCTCCCGGCCCCTCAAATACCAGGGACCTCCCACAAATCCCCAGCATTGAAAAGCAGTTAACGAGAAGCCGGTAGAAAGATAACAGAACCAACCAGTAACTATAACAATGATAACAATCACCATACAGGGGATCTAGGATAATGCAAAACCAAGGGTGGGGTGGAGCAGGACGTACTGTATACTCATAATACCAATTCTACAGGTGAGTAATCACCAATTGTATTATTCTTAGTATACAGTACGTCTTGCTCCAGATTAGATTACTTACACTTGGAACATCCAATAGCAGTGTCCATAAAGTAGGGTGGGATCCCCAAAGGTAACAGCAGACAGGTCATACCATTGCCGCGTGCAGAACCTTACGGCCAAAAGCAGCATCAGCTGAGGCCCTAACATCAACCTTGTAAAACTGAAAAGGTATGAACAGAAGACCAAGTGGCGGCCTTGCAAACTTGTTTAACAGAAGCCTGGTGCTGAAAAGCCCAAGAGGCACCAATAGTACGAGTGGAATGAGCAGTAAGGCGGAAGGGAGGATTCTTCCCCTTAGCAGAATAGGCCTGAATCACAGCCTGACGGATCCATTTGCTGATAGTAGACTTGGCAGGTGCCAAACTCTTCCTAGGACCAAAAGGGACCACAAAAAGAGCATCAGTTTTTCTGAAAGGTGCAGTAGACACCAGATAGTACTTCAGGCACCTAACCACATCCAAAGAATGCAAGACCCTCTCCTTAGCATTACTAGGATTAGGGCACAAGGAAGGAAGAACAATGTCCCGATTCAAATGAAAGGCAGACACCACCTTAGGCAGAAAATCTGGCTTGAAGCGAAACACCACCTTGTCCTGGTGTCTCTCAAAGTAGGGGGGCTGGATGGAAAGAGCCGCCAACTCAGACACACGCCTAGCAGAGGTGATAGCCACCAAGAAGACAACCTTGAGAGTAAGAATAGCCAGGGCAGCATCCTGCACAGGTTCAAAGGGAGCACCCTGCAAGGCAGACAAGACCAAGTTCAAATCCCAAACAGGCAACACAGGCTTACGTGGGGGACGCACATGAGTAACCCCCTGGAAAAAAGTCCTGACCAGAGAATGCTGGGCAAAGGACCTCTGGAAGAAAACAGCCAGGGCAGAGACATGACCCTTCAGAGTACTGGATTGGAGCCCCAGCTCCAATCCATGCTGCAGGAACTCCAGGATCCTGGGAATAGAGAACACACGACAGGGAAGAGACTTAGACTCATACCAGTCAATGCAGGCACGCCAAACCCTATAGTAAATGGAAGAAGAAGACATCTTCCTAGCCTTTATCATGGTATCAACGACAGAGGCAGACAGCCCCTTCTCCATCAAGATTGAGGTTTCAGCAGCCAGGCCGTCACAGCCAGAGTTTGTAAATTGGGATGGCGTAAGTGCCCCCGAGTGAGCAGGTCTGGCACCAAGGCCAGAGCGAACTGATCTACTGCCAGCTGCACCACGTCTGCAAACCACACTCTTCTTGGCCACCTGACAGATGACCCCCCAGCTCCAGAAGGCTTTGCACCGCCAGAACCAGAGCCTGAGCCGACACAGGGTCCTGAGAAATCCGGGATCTGATGAACCTTGGGGGGGGGGGGGGGGGGTCTGAATCCACCGGTCTGAGACATGAAGCCTCCAGACATGAGCAAAGTTCTGAAGCCGTCCCCCCACCCAGATGAGGGAGGGCACCCCTTCATGCCTGAGGGGGCTTGGGAGAAGACTTAAGCTTAGAGTCCCAGGAGGAGCCAGGGCGGCCACGTCCTCTGCCCCTACCCCAGAAAACTCCTCAGGCCCCTGTAAGGGAGACCCCCCTCCCCTGTCTGGCACCCCGGTAGGGGGAAGAAAAGGAGCCCTGTCCCCGAAAGGGCCGAGACTGCCGCCTGCGCTGGGGCAACCTGCCTCCCTAAGCAAAAAGGTCCAGGCGTTCCCCAAACAGGCGTAGTCCTTTGAAGGGAAAACCAGTGAGAGCTTTCTTGGCAGCATTGTCAGCAGCCCACTGGCGCAGCCAAACCGAGCGGCGTATAGCCACCACAAGGGCAGAGGTTCTGCCACACATTCTAATGGTATCATCCAAGGCAGAGAGGACACAAGTCACAACGAGAGAGTGCGTTAAACTCCTCACTAGACACATCAGGGGCACCATCAAGGATACTTCTAAGCAGGGTCCTAATAGCCACAGCCGTAATGGCAGAGACACAGACCGGGCGCAGCGCCGTCCCCACACACGCAAAGGCATGGGACGCCAGCTGATCAATGCGCCAGTCCTCAGCATCCCGCAGCGTAGTAGAGTCAGGGGAGTGCATGACAGAGGTGTTAGATAACCCTAGGAGCGGGGCATCCACTTCAGGAGGGGATGACCAACACTTCACCACATCAGAAGGAAAGGGATACCTCTTAGGTACACTGGGAAGCCTGCTGGGACGCTTCCATTCCCTGAGTACAAGATTATTAAAATGGGCTTACTCAGGAAATTCTAAGCGTGGCTTAGCAGTATGAAACAATTCCCCCTGTTGCCTGGGGGCCGCAACCGGCGGAGAGATAGACAGTACCTCAAAAATCTGAGCCAACAGCTTATCAGTGTCATCTGGGCCCCAGGGGGTCAAAGCCGGAATAGTCATGACCCCTGGGCCTCTCATCAGATGACTCTAGAGTCAGAGAATAACTCCCCTTCTTCCAAAGGGGTATAGCCAGACAAATCCAAAAACTCATCAGCTTCCATAGGGAAAAGAGTGACATCAGGGGTTAAGTGCCGCTTTTTTGCAGAGGCCTTACGCGCCAAGGTATTAGCAAGCAACTTCTCAACACTAGCCAGTCTAGTAGACACATCAGGTTGAGAATCCCCACTGGTATGCAACTCAATGGGAGTGAGATTTAAGCTTGGGGGAGTAGGTGAAGCCATACGCGGCGCAGGCCCAGCTCCTGGTAAACCAGGCTGCAGCGCAAGCACCTGCTGGGCACAAGGAACACAGACCCGCACATTGTCAGCACTAGTAGGGGACACCCCACAAGCAACACACAGCCGGGCTTGTCCCGAAGGAACCCCAAGCACATTATCCTGAGACGCCTCCATATGGTGATTGAAGCGGCACAATAGGCCGATAGGGATTCACGCTATAAAGCAACCCGGGATGCCCCAATAGCCCGCTAGGGAAGTGGGAGTAATTTACATACTAGGCCTCACAAGTTAAGTAACTAAATAGAGGTAGTGTAGAGTAGGGCCGGGAGAAACCAATAGAGGTCGCCCGTCTGAAAGACATAAGCAAAGGGGAACATGTGAAATGACAATGGTAAATAAAGCCGCCCGCGAGGGCACTCACGGACCGCGGTAGGTAGATACCAGTCACGCAGCAGCCGGTATACCTCGAGGGGCGGGCCGCGGGGACAGCGACACGGAACGCGCCAACCGCGGGCCCCCCCGAAGAGCGCGAAGCCGCACACGTGACAAGCAGCCAATAACCGCGCCCCAGCGCCTGAGGCAACGCCGCCGCCAAATTTAAAAAAGCAACCAAGTCAGCGCGGCAACTGACACCAACCAGAAGCACATAATACAGTAAAGCACCAAGGCAAATTCACATACACACACATTGGTAGGAGGTCCCTGGTATTTGAGGGGCGGGGAGGAGGCAATTTCGCTATCTCTGCAGTCCAGCGCCATCTGGCGGAGTAATACCCAAGTGTAAGTAATCTAATCTGGAGCAGGACGTACGGTATACTAAGAATAAAGTATTTGGCTTCTTCTTTCGAGGTAAGTGATTAGATTGACAACCAGCAGCCATCCTAGTTTATTCCTTAGAAAGAGAAGCCCAGTAAAGCCATGATGGGATCAGTGGCGTTGCTAGGGCTGGTGTCACCCGGGGCGGTAGGAAATGGTGTCACCCCCCCCCCCCCCAATGGTGTCACCCCCACCCCCCACCCCCAATGGTGTCACCCCCCCCCCCCCAATGGTGTCAACCCCCCCCCCCCAAAGAAAACAAACAAAAAAAAAAAGCATTTTTGCCGGCATGGTGGGAGCGGGCCGGCCGGTTCCGCGCTGACAGCGGAACCGGCCGGCCCGCTCTGCTGTCAGCGGAACCGGCCGGCCCGCTCCCACCATGCCGGCATTTTTAAAAAAAGCAAACACTTACCTGCAGGTCCGGAGCGTGGAGGCCGGCGCCGCTCTCAGCTGTCATCTGAGGGCGCGTCAGCAGAGGCGCCCTCTGATGACGCGCCCTCAGATGACAGCTGAGAGCGGCGCCGGCCTCCACGCTCCGGACCTGCAGGTAAGTGTCTCTATACCGAGGGGTGACCGGCCGAGAGGTGTCACCCTCTAGGTCTGGTGTCACCCGGGGCGGTCCGCCCCCCCCGCCCCCGGGTCGCTACGCCACTGGATGGGATTACTGCAGTATTCTCATACATCACAATAGAAGATAATGGGTGTCAGGTTATCCCATCATGGCTGCTCCCATGAACCACAATAGTTATTTAGACTGGACTGTTCATTTATATTCCTGGATGCAGGAAAGTGTTCACACCAAAAATTATATCCTTTAACAAGTATTCCAATCTGGGTCATGCTAAAGATCTGGTGAAGCAAGTTTACCTTTAAAGCGCACCAACAGTCAAAAAGAACAGACCAACACAACAAACAGTGCTCATATGCATCCCTCCCCAGGGCAATTTAGATTGCTGCACATAATTAACCCTTTTCTAACTCCTGCTGGGGTCAATTTCTTTTTAAAATAAGATGGTGGTTACATGCATTTGCAGGCCACCTTTAAATAGGAAGTGCTGCTGGTGCATTGGCAGTTATGTCAGTTGGGAGTGGAAGCTCCAAAATGGCCACTACCTTTCTTTTCCAACTGTGCCAGGCTGTTGGTCCAGTTTAAGTGTGCTTTCTGGTGTGAGTTGAGGTTTACATCTGAGTGAGCTTTTGTACTTGAACAAAAATTCTAAAACATCTCCTACCTACCCCTTGGGAAAGTTTAGGAACAATAGCACCCTATGGGGTATGCAGAAAAAACAACAAATTCTTTAGCATACCCCATAGGGTGCTGTTAATACAAAGCCCTCAAAAATGTATCCTTAAATCACCAGAAAAAGTATGCACTTCATCTGTACAAATGCCTCTATCACGGGTAAAGGTGATTTTTTTTTTTTTATAGAAAAGGTAGAACAAATGTTTAGTGTGTTGAAGTTAAGAAGCTCACTTAGATGGAGGTTGCAATGCACACCCAAATGTGCACTTTTAGCATGGCCCCCGATTATCACAACAGTCACATGTATCTAGAACCTCTGCACAGCGCAGGCATCCCATGAGCAGCAGTTCAGCGTCCTCACCATGCAGCCGCTCTTTATGGTCTCGGTGGACGGGTAGGTCTCGGCGTCACTGTCTGAGGAGTCTTCTCCTGCCGGGAGGTTTCTGCTTCTTTGCCGAGCTGAGCATCGCACGCCCTCGGTTATCTGAAAAAAAGCAATTTGCAAGAGCGGCTTTCCAAGGTTGCAACGAGATCATTCTAAACATTTTGTCCTACTAAATGGGCGGCGCATTCCCCTAAAAAGGCAGCAACATTAATCCAGATCAAAATCTAACCCTCACCCGACAGATTGCAGGGAGGTTGAAGGGCAGGGTCAGCGTTTCCCAGATTTCATCCTGACCCAGCACCTGGGATATGAGCATGCTGTTAAATCTCATGGCGCTGCGTCCTCCCTCATTATGTATGAAATGCCCATCCCCGTGATTGGATGATGTAAGAGCCTGGGAATGGAATACAAATATGTCAGTGTAAATGAAAATTTTCTACTCCAAGGAAGAGGGCTATCAAAGAGGAGGGGCTAATTTAGCTTTACAGGACTGTTCCGTTTTGGTCCTTGTTAAAAGTTATGGTGCACATATATAGAAAAAACAAAAAAAGGTACTCGCCTTTTGTTCCCCCGTAGCTGATCGGTCCTACTCTGGCACTCAGCAACATACAAGTTTGATGGATTGTATCCTGCGCTGGCTGGGCCACAACTCCAGTCACTAGCATTTCTGTGTCAGGATTGTACCTCTCCACCATAAATCGCAGAGTGTGGACACACCCCCTCTATTGCATTGCCTGGAGAGAGCGAGGCAGCAACTCTGTGATTGATGGTGGAGGAAACGATCCTGACACAGAAGTGCCAGTGACTGGAATTTGCGCCAAAGTTCGGGTAAGTTGCTGACTGCCAGAGTAGCACTGATCCGCAATGGGGGACAGAAGGCAAGCACCCTTTTGTTTTTTATTTGTTTGTTTATTATTTATTAACTATTCTGGGTTTTGGCTGGGCAAGCAAATATGGGATGCCCTGCTCTGTGAAACCTCGCCAGTGATCCCACGTACACAGGCTCCCCTCCAATCTACCTTATTTGAATGAATGACTAGCCACTCCCCTCTGGCTGTGCACACCCACTGCAGACACCCAGATATGCCTGGGGTGGGTGATCTCAACTGCTAGAGGAGAGCAGGGGATGAAGTCATCAGCCCACGCATGTGCCAAGATAAGTATACGGGTGAACAGGGAGGTTTCACAAAGTGGGGGACCCCCCAAAGACAAATTAGCCATTCTCCCCTTCGATAGTCCTCAATTGGCCGTAGAGTCGAATAGACTCTAGAGACAGATTTGGTCCTCTTAAATCCCAGGAAAACAAACACAGAAAAAAAAAAAACTGAAAAAAGGCTGTCCTAATGGTTCTGATGCTTAAAGTAGCACTCCACATAAACCTGATAAAAAGCAGGAATAAGGGTTACTTCTGTGAACAGAATAAAATCCAGATGGGGGAGATCCAGCCCGTGTGTATTGCACCTGTGGTTCTTCTGATGTAATTTATTTACAGTACAGAAAAGCTGCAGGAGTAATAATGAGAGAGCAGCACCGTGTTTGTGTGTTTAGGTGAAAGAATACAGAGGCAGGATTGTGCCACCGCCCCGTCCTGCCGGCAACTGTCCATTCAGCACCACTCAGCTCTCTACAACACAAGCCTGCAACATACTGCATCACGCCTGACACAGGGCAGGGCATGCTGGGAATTTTGGTTTCACAGCACAAAGTTCTAATTGTTCCCTGGAACTATGAAAACAATATACCAGTGTCTGCGTCATCTCCACCGCACGCCACCAGTGTCTGCGTCATCTCCACCGCACGCCACCAGTGTCTGCGTCATCTCCACCGCACGCCACCAGTGTCTGCGTCACCTCCACCGCACGCCACCAGTGTCTGCGTCACCTCCACCGCACGCCACCAGTGTCTGCGTCACCTCCACCGCACGCCACCAGTGTCTGCGTCACCTCCACCGCACGCCACCAGTGTCTGCGTCACCTCCACCGCACGCCACCAGTGTCTGCGTCACCTCCACCGCACGCTCCACCGCACGCCACCAGTGTCTGCGTCACCTCCACCGCACGCCACCAGTGTCTGCGTCACCTCCACCGCACGCCACCAGTGTCTGCGTCACCTCCACCGCACGCCACCAGTGTCTGCGTCACCTCCACCGCACGCCACCAGTGTCTGCGTCACCTCCACCGCACGCCACCAGTGTCTGCGTCACCTCCACCGCACGCCACCAGTGTCTGCGTCACCTCCACCGCACGCCACCAGTGTCTGCGTCACCTCCACCGCACGCCACCAGTGTCTGCGTCACCTCCACCGCACGCCACCAGTGTCTGCGTCACCTCCACCGCACGCCACCAGTGTCTGCGTCACCTCCACAGCACGCCACCAGTGTCTGCGTCACCTCCACCGCACGCCACCAGTGTCTGCGTCACCTCCATCGCACGCCACCAGTGTCTGCGTCACCTCCACCGCACGCCACCAGTGTCTGCGTCACCTCCACCGCACGCCACCAGTGTCTGCGTCACCTCCACCGCACGCCACCAGTGTCTGCGTCACCTCCACCGCACGCCACCAGTGTCTGCGTCATCTCCACCGCACGCCACCAGTGTCTGCGTCATCTCCACCGCACGCCACCAGTGTCTGCGTCATCTCCACCGCACGCCACCAGTGTCTGCGTCATCTCCACCGCACGCCACCAGTGTCTGCGTCATCTCCACCGCACGCCACCAGTGTCTGCGTCATCTCCACCGCACGCCACCAGTGTCTGCGTCATCTCCACCGCACGCCACCAGTGTCTGCGTCATCTCCACCGCACGCCACCAGTGTCTGCGTCATCTCCACCGCACGCCACCAGTGTCTGCGTCATCTCCACCGCACGCCACCAGTGTCTGCGTCACCTCATCTCCACCGCACGCCACCAGTGTCTGCGTCACCATGTCCCCACCCTATGCCACCTATGTCTATCACATCATCTCCCCCTAAAACCAGCAGTGTCTGCGTCACCTCTTCCCCACACACACCACCACCTCTATCATCTCTACCACATGCCACCAGTTCCTCTCCTATCATCCTATCTATATCATAATTTCCAACCCACACCATTTTATCTACCAACCCACATATCTCCTACCTACATGCACCAACATTTCACCCATGACCCCATCTCCCCTATATTAATGTGTTTGGTGTTGCCCTATCACCTCCATCATGTCTACATAATCCTCTGTCTGCGCAATGTCTAATATATCGTGTTAATTTATCACCCCCACTCTCTTTGCGCCACAGAGGGTCACCACCCCCACTCTCTTCGCGCCACAGAGGGTCACCACCCCCACTCTCTTCGCGCCACAGAGGGTCACCACCCCCACTCTCTTCGCGCCACAGAGGGTCTCCACCCCCACTCTCTTCGCGCCACAGAGGGTCACCACCCCCACTCTCTTCGCGCCACAGAGGGTCACCACCCCCACTCTCTTCGCGCCACAGAGGGTCACCACCCCCACTCTCTTCGCGCCACAGAGGGTCACCACCCCCACTCTCTTCGCGCCACAGAGGGTCACCACCCCCACTCTCTTCGCGCCACAGAGGGTCACCACCCCCACTCTCTTCACGCCACAGAGGGTTATCACCCACACTCTCTTCACGCCACCCCCATTCTCTTCACACCCCAGAGGGTTATCACCCCCATTCTCTTCAGGCCCCAGAGGATTATCACCCCCATTTTCTTCAGGCCCAGAGGGTTATCACCCCCATTCTCTTCACACCCCAGAGGGTTATCACCCCCATTCTCTTCAGGCCCCAGAGGATTATCACCCCAATTCTCTTCAGGCCCCAGAGGATTATCACCCCCATTTTCTTCAGGCCCCAGAGGATTATCACCCCCATTTTCTTCAGGCCCAGAGGGTTATCACCCCCATTCTCATCAGGCCCCAGAGGGTTATTACCCCCATTCTATTCACGCCCCAAAGGTTTAGGCCACTTACACACCTACGATTTACCACACGGCATCATAATAATCGCCCCCGTTCTGCGCTTCACAAACACCCGCATAAACCGTATATTTGCCCTCTGTGTCACAGCCGCCCCCTGGCGGATCCGCATGATACTGTCGCAGCTCCGCGGTCGGCAGCCGCTCACCTTTCGCTTCTTCATAGAGAAATCCCGGATCGTCCGCCGCCAAAACTCTCCACAAACTCTCTATAACTTTCCGCTCCCCCCGCCGGCCCCGCCCAGTCCTCCTCACACACGGGCGCTCGTCTGGCGTGTGACGTCAGGCCGCTGTATCCTGGTTGCGCGTTGGGAGAGGTCGCCATCTTTGTTTTGGTCAGCGAATGAAATGTAAGTAAAGGCACGCAGTGTAGGGTGAAACAATTGGAAGCCATGATGAATACTGGCAAGACTCGCAATGGTTAAACCTGTCAGGCTGCGGGAGAGGAGGGACATGTCCCGGTGCCTGAAATAGCTCGTACGTCAGAGCGGCCAGAGAAATTATCTATAATTAACCCGAAAAATAGAAGATGTATAACTGCCTTGTGTAATAATTAAAATGGCAATGGTTTTGGGACCACGCTTGATCTAAACTACCTTGTAAAGCGCTACAGAAGATGATGGCGCTATATAATTAATTATAATAATAGAGTGTGTTACTGTGTCTATCATACATTCATGTGTCAGTCGTGTGTCTGTATGACTAGCAGTGTCAGACTGGCCCATCAGAGGACCCTCTGGTGGGCACCAGGCCCTGACTTCACCATTCAGGACGGTACAAGAGATTGAAGATTAAACACTTTCTGACTTGCTAAGGTTACGTTGTTTAATAAATTATATTTGGTCAATAAACATTAGAATATTATTACAGTCTGACCAGATGGATGGGCCCCAAGAGCATACCCCGAAACAGTCCCAATTTCCCCATGACAATCAGTTTTTTCAAGTTGGTTCCGCGGCGCATGCACTGGACCCGAGCCGTCACCGTTCTGTCCCACGCCATCACCCGGAGGGTTGCCGCGGCCTCTCAGACGCTCGCCACCGCCGGTCCCGAGTAAATACCCCCCGACCGTTCCAATTTCCTCAGGACAATCCTGTTTTTTTCCAGTTGGTCCCGCGGCGCATGCACTTGTCCCACACCGTCACCGCTCTGTCCCACGCCGTCACCCAGAGGGTTGCCGCTGCCTCTCAGACGCCTGCCGCCACTGCTCCCGAGTGTAAGCGCTCAGCTGCATGCTCAGGGCCGGTTTTCATTTCATTGGTGGTTCAGTGGGTGGGGGCGGGTCTCCAGGAAAGAGCCTGTACCCGCCGCTGAGCTTTTGGTGGGCGGGAATCCAGGAAGGAACCTCGCACAGGAGGGTAAATCGCCTGCACTGGTGAGTGTGTGTGTGTGTCTGTCTGTCTGTGTCTGTGTGTCTATCTGTCTGTGTGTTTGTTTCTGTCTATGTGTGTGTTTGTGTGTTTGTTTGCGTCTGTGTCTGTCTATGTCTGTCTGTCTATGTGTGATTGTTTGCGTCTGTGTGTTTGTTTGTGTCTGTCTATGTGTGTCTGTCTGTCTGTGTATGTGTGTTTGTTTGTGTCTGTCTATGTGTGTCTGTCTGTCTGTCTGTGTCGCCCCTAACTGGCTGCAATGAGGGATGCCCTTCACTGGCTGCAATGAGGGATCCCCCTCACTGGCTGCAATGAGGGATGCCCCTCACTGGCTGCAATGAGGGATGCCACTTACTGGCTGCAATGAGGTATGCCCCTCACTGGCTGCAATGAGGGATGCCTCTCGCTGGCTGTAATGAGGGATGCCCCTCACTGGTTATATTGGAGGGATACCCCTCACTGGTTGTATTGGAGGGATGCCCCTCACTGACTGAATTCGAGGGGTGCCCCTCTCACTACAGGCTTTTGCTGTAGTGTGTTTAATTCGTAGGTGGCATTTCCCTTTAAGGGTGTGGCTGGGGGCTTGGCGGGGTGTGGCTTAAATGTTTAAAAATGTCTTCTCGTGTCCCTCTTTATGGCTTTGGAGTTGGAAGGTGATGTCCTCTGGTGGGCCCAAAGTGTTCCAGTCCAACCCTCACCTAACCCCCCTTTCCAGCACCTGAACCACACCCTCACCTAACCCCCCTTTCCAGCACCTGACCCGCACCCTCACCTAACCCCCCTTTCCAGCACCTGACCCACACCCTCACCTAAACCACCTTTCCAGCACCTGACCTGCACCCTCACCTTACCCCCAACTCAGCTGTAGACCCACACCTTCACCTTCTCCTCAGCTGCTGACACACACCCTCACCTAACCCCTCCTCAGCTGCTGACCCGCACCCTCACCTAACTCCTTTCCTCAGCTGCTAACCCAGCTCCCTCACCTTACCCCCCTCCTCAGCTCCTGACCCGCACCTTTTTGGAAGGGGTTTCATAAGGGGAAGCCAGAAGGACGTAGAAATTGTCTGTAGCCCACACCCTATGTAAAACAGCTGGAGTGGGAATCATAGAGTGGTGGGAAAAGCAAGCACAGCGCAATAGGATATACTGCTTCAGCATGCACGAGTCTCGGGGCACCAGGAGAGGACCCTGTCGGGAGAGAGACAGTGAGGGTGCCTTGGCGTGAAACTAACAGTAAGTAGCCATCTTCTGTGTGAGTGGAAGAGGGTGAGAGGCAGCCTAGACTCCAGTAAGGTGCAGATGCCCCTGTTGGAACCCAGCTGTGAGTGTTGACCCTGGACACTGGAAATCCTGGAACGTACATAGAGGAGAAGGTTCCCATAGCACTCCTTAGCCTGCGTAAATTCCCTGATCTACTAAGAGCTAGTGTTTACATAAAAGTGGGGTGGTGGAACCCCTAATCTGCTGTGTGTGATTATACGCTGTGTTCTATGCTTGATAGACATAAGCCTGATTAACCCTTTCACTAAAACGTGCTGATAAGTAAGAGTACCTGTGTTCTATGATGGACACAAGCTTGATTACCCTGTACTTATAAAGCAAGTGTTCCTGTGTTTGCTTTTCTACAAACGATGCAAGTTTATTGGCCCGTGAACTGTGTATTTGACCACAACATGGATTAATTAAACCATTCTTTTCATGACCCTGCAACAATAAAACAAGCTTATGCTTTCACTTTTCCTGCTTGCCGTTGAGTGTCTGTCTGCTGTGATACCATCTTTTTAGCTCCCCAAACCTTGTCCTCGGCTGCCATACCTGCGTGCTTTGACGTTGCCTGGGATATGTTGACACCGTGAGGTGTTCTAGATTGCAATTAAAGCTGACTGTGATTACTGATGGTTAACCATGACTAAAGTTATAGTACCACACAGCTATCACCCTTTAGAAACGGGAAGACCAAACTATAGGTTGGGTTAGAACAGGACAGTTCGACAATCACTCTACCCTGGCTCCTCTGCATCGCTTCAGGAGTCCTCTGGGATTTGAACCTGCACCATGTGATTGGTGTTATGCTGTAGTATACTTTAGTACCCGAGTCACTCTCAGATTCATCATGCCCAACTCCCATGACTCCTGCCATGGGGAATACAATTTTCCCTGGGTTTTACCATTAATCCCTTGGTCAGATTTTGGATCGTAATAAGTTTTGGACCATCCACTTCAAGTCTTCAACTGGCTAGAAGGGTCTCCAGGAAATTAAATATATGAACTCCATTGGAAGGCTCTGCAGGTTTTACACTTCCAATCGACATTTAAGAAAACCTGTATAACTCACATTTTCAGGACCCTACTCCCTTTGAACAGCTATGTGTAAAGAGGTTGCCAGTAGTGCAAGGCGTGACCAGCAACTGACAGACACTGAGGCAGTAATAAGTACAACTACTACACTGGGCATAACAAATCACAACAATAGTATTAACCACACCTCTAATAAACAAATAAACAAACACCACACTACTAACAAGGCTACTACAGTATATACAAAGCACAGCAGAACATCACACTGTATACAAGGGAAAGAGCACAATATATACAATATGCAAAGGTTTTGCAGCAAGCAGTGGGACAAAACTAGATGGAAGGCAGGATAGACGGGATGCAGGATGACCAGAACCAGGATGGGAGAGACTGAACCGGAGGATGAAGCAGGAAGGGAGCAGGAAACCAGAGCACAACCAGGAAAACAGGGTACAGGGAAACGGGAAATCCCAAGGATCACAGAAACAGGCTGGTTGGAGGATGCAGGAATGTATGAGCAGTCAGCGGTGTCTGGACATGGCTGTAAAAGACCTAATGCTAGATCACCCCCCCCCCCCCCCTTGATTTAAATGTCATGTTCTCTTTTCCTTTTTTATAGACTCCAGGGTGAGCAGTGCAAAAGGGCACAACCTGATCGGTCTCCCGCAGCCCTTGTTTGTGAAGCTGGCACTTACTGTTGGAGATACTGTGCACCAGCTTACAGCTCGGCTCTGTATGTGATCTGCATCTACATTGCTAGGTTAATGCAGTTTATATTTATGACAGTAGATGGTGCTGTTACATATATTTGTATATAGTCTTTGGTGTACATTATGTACTCCTTGTTGTGTGTCATGTACATTGCGGTGATCTCTATGACTTCTATGACCGCCTACTTACTGGAACGTCAGATCGAGTCCTTTGTGCCACCCTTGTGCGGGTGCGTGCTGCTCAGGAACTCCTGCTTTGCCATTCTGAGTGGGGGGTAGTGTAGTCGCCCAGCTGGTCCAGCAGAAAACAGTTCCCTGCATTGAGCTGCCAGTGGCTGTGCTTGGTGACTTATGTGCAGTGAGCGGCCACTGATTGAAAGCTCTGCACCCATCACTGAAGCGTTGCTGACAGCACCTTTGCTGCTCTAGACTCTCCATCCTGCCCTGTGATGGCTTTGGCTGCAGGTTGGCAAAAACAAATAAAACACTTGTCCAGGCGCGGGGGGCCCACACTGCCACTGATAGTTTTGTTGCTGGCCCCGCGGCCCATCAGACTGAAAAAGACTGAAAAGCCTTCTGGACCAGACCATAACCCAAAAGTTGGTGGAGGCCTCCTTTGCAGGGCAAGTAGTGGAGGCCCTTGCGCCTCCCTCATAATCCGGCCCTGATGAGGACAGAGAACCAGCGATTCCACATTTCATTGGGCCTTGTTTCAGTCCCCACGCGCCTACTCTATTTATTGCAATGGAGGAGGTGCAATGAATGGAGAAGATGTGTTCAGGATCATGTGGCCAGCATGATGGATGCGGCTCTGCAGTACGGTGTAATTGCTGGACACCAAAATCGCTGCTTCTCCATTATCAAGAAGTAAGTAAGTGCTGCACAGGAGAGCAGCTGGGAAAAAAAGGTATCGCCCTTTTTTAATGTCTGAAAAGGGACTTTAAAGTATTTCCATTGGGTAGGGATAGGCATGACTAAGTTCTCATGTTTTTGTTTTTAAAATGAAACTATATTTTCAGAGTAAATATAAAATAATGTTTTTATCCTATGTTCCTCATGTCCTGTGTGATGGGAGTATTAGGGCTAGGTCATACAAGCAAACTGTGTGCATTGCATTGGAGTGAGCTTGGGTTGACAGTGTGGAGGACTCCTTTCTTGCCTATCACTAAGAGAAAGGGTGTCAACCTGACACAAGTCTTAGTATTTGTGGTCTGGATTGGGGGGAGGCGCTGGAGGCAGAGGAAGAAGATATTCCCCTTCCTTTCTGTGACTGGAGCAAAGACACAGCATGGGACTGACAATGCATCAGGTAAGCTGCAAGGCAATTGATTTTAAAACTTGATGAGTCAACCCCTTTAAATGGGAGTCCGAGCTGGGAACTACTTTCCCCGCTAATGAGTGGTCAAGGATTCTTTTCTTTGCTTACAAGTAGTGTTGAGCAAACTCGAACTGTGTTCGAATTGGGTGTTTGGCCGAACCTGCAAAGCTGGTTGATGGGCTACTGAGCCTGACTCTTAGCCAATCCAATGTCACTTATGGGGCCTCAGTTGTAAATTGACCAGATGTCCTGGATTCGGTGGGACAGAAGACTCCCAACTAATGGGAAATGAAAGTGTCGCCAAAGTTTTTGGGGGAAGAATTCCTCAAAGTGGGACTATCCTACCAAAAGTAGAACATCTGGTCAATTTACGCATTAGCCATGGCGACCAGTGGGGGATCCTAAGTTTGCATATTGAAGCAGAATAAGTGGACATTGTAAAATCTAGCCCTAAATCCATAAATTCTATAGTTAAATATTAGTTTAGTTATTTAACAAAAAGCAATACTGCATGATTTTAAATTTATTTCAGACTCATCCATTTTCAGCCACGAGCTGTCTGATGGTATTTGGCATTTATGTTTCCAGAAAGGCGTATTAATAAATCAATACAGCAAAGCGCTCACAAACTGTTTACCAATTTACTGGCTGTTACAGCCCACAGGCTTAAAGCGGACCAACAGTCAAAAATGCCCTAAACCAGAGCAAAAGAACAAACATGGTTCATATGCATCCCTCTCCAGGGCAATTTAGATGGCTGCACATAAAAAAATTACCTTTTTTAACTCATATTGTGGTAAATATTAAAAACAAGATGGCGGCTCATGGACTTGCAGGCCACCTACAAACAGGAAGTGCTGCTGGGCTTCCTGTTACTGTGCATTGTCAGTTGGGAGAGGAAGCTCCAAAATGGCCGCTACCTTTCTTTTCCAACTGTTCTAGGCTGTGGGTCTGGTTTAAAGAGGAACAACCCCCTGGAACGTCATTCTCCTGGGTATTGTTCTTCTTAGGCGACCAGTGTGTATCCCCAGAGACGTGGCTAGGCTTTCTGGCACCCGGGGCAAAGTTTTGGAATGGCACCCCCACATGTGGTCATGACCCCACTTGGCAGCCCCTGAGCTGCTGTGCCCCCCCCCCCCGGTCACTGTAAATATTCACCTACCTATAACCTACCTTCCCATGGCACAGATGTGGCCGAAACTGAGTGAGCTGATTGGCTGAGCGGCTTACCTGAGGTTGCCCTAAACCATAGAGGCACCTTGGCGTGGTGGTGCAGCTTTAAGTCTTTAGTAACCTAATTGCCCTGCTGACTTTAGTTATAAAATGGTCTGAGCAGCTGCCACTCCCCCTTTGTTCACTTTGAATTTGTGCAAGCACATGGGGTGTGGGGCCTAGGCTGTATTGCAAGGTCTTGACCCTTCCACCCATGGCTTGCACATGAGGTTTAGGGAAACCTCAGGTAAGCTGCTCCCATTTTATCTATTGCATTGTATGTCCCAAATGGGGCTCTCATAGATTAGAGTTAGGACTGCACCCATAGAGGCACCTTGGCGCTGGTGGTGCAGCTTAAGCATACTTCTGCAGATGTGTGTGACCGAGCCTCTGTTTTACCAGATTGAGACACAGATTATAGGTTGGTCTGCAAGCTAACAGGGTTGAGTGCTGCGGCTCCTTTAAGTCTTTAGTAACCTAATTTCCCTGCTGACTTGCACCTCCCAGGTTAGTTATAAAATGGTCTGAGCAGCTGCCACTCCCCCTTTGTTCACTTTGATTGGCTGAGCGGCCCTGTCAATCAGTGCGCTTGATTCTGCTCAGCTCCCTAAGGCTCTGCTAGCGGGGGCCAAGTGTTCCGCCAGCCCAAATGCCCGCTCAATTTCTAGCAGTGGGCACAGGAATCTAAGGGTTTCACATAGTAGGGCATCCCAATTCAGTATGCCACAAGGAGTGGGATTGAGACGGTCCTGGAGTCTTTTAGACTCCAGGGCATTTGTTGTTCCACTTTAATTTTGTGATCCAGGTACATCTCTGTATGATCCTCCTGTCTGATTCAACAATAAAGGAGCACTATCGCAAAAAATTGCCCAATGATAAAAATCCATATAAATATGCTGTGTGGTGGGAGGAGAGGTCACTTATACACTCGGCATCAAGAAATATCCAGCCAAGCTTGTTGGGAGTTTTATTCAGTTCAGGTGTAAAAGTGACCCCTCCGCTCATTAGCCAATATGTTTATATGAATTTTTAGTATTACACAATTTCGCAATAGTGCTCCAATCAGGAGAAAATTATGAAACTAGAGCTCCAGCAGAGGGCAGTGCTTCCTAACATATATTCGTTCAGTGAGATTATACAGTGTTATTTCAGTGTAAAGAAAGAAACCAAAGGAGAACACAAGGTAACTCTATAGAATGCATAGTGTTGAAGAGCGTTATGTACTGTGCAAAGAACTTTCCAACACGGTGATAAGATCTGTGATGTGTTTCACATTTTCTGTCTGTAATCTAATTCTGTCCTTTTATTTGTTGCTCCCCCTATCCAAAGAACTATTAGAACTGTCAAAAAAGATTGTGAAATTAAAATTAATGATGCACTAGAAAGTGATAGAATGTAAATAATAATAAAAATAATAGCAATAGCAGATGTGGCAATTAACTCAATATACAAGGCTGATGTGATAAGTACATATTAAAGAGTAACCTTACAGCCATCCTGCCCTTTTCCCTATGCTAAACTCACAATAATAAAACAACTCATACTGCAATTCTTACCTGATTCCGTCCAGGGGCAGGACTCTTAATGACCAGGGCCGTATTTGCCGCAAGGCAACACAAGGCACGTGCCTAGGGCGGAGACATTGCCAAAGGGGCGGGCATGTATGGTCGCAGGAAATAAAAAAAAAAATAAATATTTTTTAAACCTCTGACGCCTGTGGGGTTCCTGCGCGCGCTCCCGCCTGGGCGCGTGCCCGCCGCTCGCCGATGCACCTGCTACCCCCCCACCCCCGCTGGCTTTGCGCTTGTCCCCGCCCGACACGCACCCCCGCACGGGCGCCGATCAAACTCCACTAGGCTGCGGCACCTCCCCCGCTCACCTGTCACTTAGTCATGGGCGCCGAGCTCACACCTGAGAGCGTGCCCGCCTAGAGCCCGATCGCATACACCACCATAGCTCATCCCCCCGCCCCGCTGATCGCCTGTCATGGGCTCTCACGTGCATGCCCGGGGCCTACATAGTCAGTGCAGATCTCCACCACTCTGCTCTCAGATGCCACCCGCCCTTACTGCCTCCCCTCCAATCAGCTGTCAGCTGCTTCGGTGCCCGCCCCCTCCAGGAAGCAATGCCGGCGCGGGACTAGAGAGAGGCCATTAGGCTCTGCCCACCTGCCACCACACTCATGACCTGCTAATTCAGACTGGTGAGGAAAAGGTAAGGAGGGAATATAAATTAATTGTTTTATATTGAAACAAAAATGAATAATAGATGATGATTTTGTAGAGGGAGAGAGAGTGTGTATGTGTATGGGGCACTTGCATGGCGGAGGGGGAGATGGCGGCCGTTCATGACTGCAGAAACAAAAAAAACATTTCTTTTCCAGTTCAGTTGTGGGGCTCCCACGCGCATGCCCATGTGGGTGCACCTGCCCCGTGACCTCCAATGTCCTGGGGTGCAGCCATCCATGACTGCAAAAAAAGAAAACATTTTTTTTCCAGAACTAATGAGGATCCCAATCTGTTGATTTACGCAGTGACGGTGAGCGGCTTTCGTTGGACCAGAGCCCGCGCATGCACCTTTGAAGCCAGGGAAGGTAAGTGTTTACTGGACTTTCTGGGGGGTTATACACTGTGGGGTATCCTGAACTGGGATGCCCCGCTGTGTAAACCCCCCCAGAAGCCCCATTTCACTCACCTTGTTCCAGAGCCCTCACCACATCTCTGCAGAGCGGCCGCATCTCGGCTCACCTCTGCCTGAACCCGCGCTTGGCCTTTCTGAATGGGTGCACCACCCACACGCCCACCGTACATGCCAAAGGGGCTCCAAAGGGAGCCAAGTGAAAGCAAGCGTGCGGATCGGTTGAGCAGGCCGCTCAGCCTATCAGTGCGCTCGTTCTGACCCCAGTCTGGGCTGTGGGAGCAACAGGAAGCAGGAAGGTGATTAAATAGGGCAACCTGGGAGGGTACACACAGTGGAGCATCCCAATTAAAGACGCCCTCACTGAGAGGAACAACACCAAGTGAAACAAGTGAGCAACAAGTGAAAATTGGGTGTGTTGTTTCTCTTTAAAGTGGACCAACACCCAGGATTTTGACTACTCCCCAGATCACAAGTTACAACTCACCTCACCCCGCTCCTATGTCGCATGTGCAGCCGCTTGTCCAATCAGCGAGCTCAGAGCTGCTGAGGTATGCGCGTCAATGAGACGTCTTACCGCAGCAGCTCCGAACACGCTGGCGGCTGCATATCGTGCTTCCCTCTAACAGGGAGCGTGTCCTGCTAGAGACAAGTGCGAGATATCAGGTAAGTGCAGCGGGCATCTTGGGGGGTTTCACACAGCTGGCCTCCGGATTTTGGATGTCCCACGGGGAGGGATTGGATCGGCCTGGAAATCGCGGATCACGCTGGGTGTTGGTCCACTTTAATCATGACGTGTGTATGCATGGGGGGGTAGCAAATTCACCATAGTATGTGGGGGGGGGGGGGGGGGCGCATGACCAAAGAGTGCCTAGGGCACCACGAAACCTAAATACGGCCCTGTTAATGACAGCTATAGACCTGAGTGAGTGTTGGAATTGAATGAATGATCAGTACAGTCACACTGCTGCATGGGATTGGGTGACAGACCTGCCACTCTTTGCATTCTCTCCAAGATGGTTGCACCCATGACTCTTCTGGGGGTGCAGGGATAAATCCCGGCAAGGTGGGGCCAGGGCCCGATCCTTTGTGTTATAGTCTGGTCCAGGAGGCTTTTCAGTCTTTGGTCTGACGGGCCGTAGGACCAGCAACAAAGCTATCGGCAGCTGTAGGGGCGCGCCTGGGCAGTTAAAGCCACCACAGGGCAGCATGTGGAGTCTAGAGCAGCAAAGCCGCTGTCAGCAACTCTACAGTGATGGGTGCAGAGCTGTCACTGCATATAAGCCACCAAGCACAGCCGCTGGCAGCTCAATGCAGGGAACTGTTTTTTGCTGGACAACTACACCCCCCCCGCCCAGAATGGCAAAGCAGGAGTTCCCGAGCAACACGCACCCGCACAAGGGTGGCACAAGGGGCTCGATTAGACGTTCCAGTATATAGGCGGGTGCCAGACAACCACCAATCAGTTACTTGGCTGGACTATCATTTTAAAGGAAGAAAAATACTGCATCAGGGGCCTCCACCAGAATTTGTGCCCGGGGGCGTCCACCACGCTTAATCCGGCCCTGGGTAAGGCATTTATTTTTTGTAACCCCTGTCCTGCCTGAGCATAAGAGGAGGGAAGCAGGGTTATATAGAGACTTTCTACTTTAAGTAAGCATACGTGAAGGGAAAGGAAGTCACCCAACTTTAATCCAGTCCTGAGTTATGACAATACAGGTAGGGTTGAATCTAGCCTCTGTGCTGCCTGAGGCGAACTATGGAAAGACGTTCCTCCACTCTTCAACAAAGCAACATTGGGGGGTAGAGAGGCGAGACAAACCAGGGCTGCCGAGTTGAAATAGTTGAATCAAAAACATGAGAGCAGTAAAAAAAAAAAAAAATATATATATATATATATATATATATATATATATATATATACATATATATATTTTTAAAATAGAAAATCCTTTTTAAAAACAGTTCAATTGCCGACCCCTCTGTAGTGCTGGGGTAAATGTGTTCAACAGACTTCTGAGATTTAGGCCCTTATTTAACAAGGGATAGCGCCAGGTAGCGAATGGTGAGCGAACGGTAATGACGGTCACCGCCACGAGAACGCCGGCTCCCCTCCGCAATCACACATTTATCAAGCCGATCCTGCTTAGCGACTGACAGAGCGCCAGATAGCGAATCATTCATCATTATTCCAGCCTCACCCCACAGCGCCAGCGAGCGACCTTGAACAGCGACAGGTATGACCTCTCGCTACCTGGCGCTCTCCAATGCATTTCAATGGAGCAATCTTTAAATATTCTTAATTAATTGCTATTAATGTTTTTTTAAATGTCAAAAATTCTGTGACCACTTCGGCAATGTTAGATATTTTTTTTAAGTTAAAAAAAAAAAAAAAAAAAAATTGTGCAGAATTGATATTACAGGTCTGATATTAATGTATTCATATTACAAAATGTTTTGAAAAACTTGTTTTTTTTTTTTTTCAAAAATATGGTTGTTTGGGGGTTAAAAAACTACTTTTAACCCATCGCCGCCAGCGCTCTGGGGTTTAAACAAGCATTTCACAGCGCGAGAATTTTTTGAGCGTGATTTGTTAATGAATATGCTGGAAGCCGTTAGCTATGGCCATTCGCTGTCATGCGCTCCCATACAGCTCGGAACCTGTCAAACAGCGACTCCTAACCCCGTATTCAACATTACCGCACACCGACTGAGTCGCTGTCAACAACCGAACAACGGCCAAGCACAACGAATACTAGCGGGCGCTGTGAAAATACCGCTACTGTCGCTACCTGGCGCTATTAATGAATCGGCCTCCCCGAGCTCTGATGATGTTTTATCAGCTTTTTATATTTATGCATTTCCATGTATCTCTGTGAGCCATTCAATGCATCACCAGACTCGAACTATTCACAGCTTTGAAAACAAAAATGCTTGCGGTTATGAGCATGATGCTAATATGATAAAGTGGACTAAAACAAGGGATTTTCACTATGCTGGCTTTTGGTCTTTGTCCCTGGAGCATTCCCATTTAGTATACCCGGCTTTATGAAAGCCCCCATATCACACCTAAAACTTACTTTCTTAATGTATCCATGGTGTATGAGCAGACTCTAGTCCAATCAGCACTGTATGCTGTGCATATTAATGCCTGGCACATGTTGCTGTTTAAGTCAAAGCTCTGGCATATGGAGTGGGAAGAGGCCACATTCACAGACTCCTGCCCCAGCTTATCTGAATCAACAAGCTAGGGAGAACAATTCAGCTGTGGCAATGCCAAGGTCAGACCCAGGAAAGATGAGATTTTACAGGGGTTCCTTGAGGGTTAACACAGGGGGTAGTAAATCGGCTGGCCCTGGAGTCTTTTAAACTTCAGGGCCAGCCTATAAGGCGGTTGGTTCTCTTTAAGCAATCTAACTGATGTAAACTCCGGCTAGTTTTTTCCTGAAGAAGTTTCTATTATGAATAACTTGGATTTGTAACTCCTAAAGGGAATATCCGGGCTAAAACAAAAAAAAAATGTTCAAAGGAGCTCAAAGGCTGCAGCAGCCAGCCCTGGAGTGTAAAAAACTTCTTCCACAGACCGCTAGCTTATCCCCAGGGCATCCAAAGTCGAGAGGCCCTGTTGTGTGAAATCACCATGTCGCAGTTTAACTCACCTTTATCATGGCTCCCAGGATGATGTCATTGCCAGTGGCCGCTTCCCTGTAGCCGTGGTACTCTCCCGCACCCAGACAGTCAGATAGGCTGTGGCAGGACTGCTCCCCAGACTACAGGGAAACCAGGGATGCAGCCAGCAGGCTGTTCATGTCAGCTGGCATTTTTGAGGTCATAATCAAACATGCAATGTGGGTGTGCCCTCAGTGGTGGGAAAATCTGTTTTCTTTGAAAACCAGGCCACCCTTGAGCCAGCTGCATCGCCCAATGTACTCAGGTATGTGAGGGTAAAAAGGGTTTGTGCCGCTTAAATGCCTGTCCCTAAGATCTAACCTCACCTTTGGTTACCAAAGACTCAACAAGCAATCCATAGATGCCATGTGGTGGTAAACAGTACAAAATATTAAAACGGCTCAGATGCCACCACTGACCTGCCACAGGTGAAATCTGGATGCGCCGCTGTGTGAAACCCCCTGGGGTCACTGGTAAACTCATACAAGCAGCTCCCATTATGCTGTCTTCAGGGGCAGCCACATCCCTGGCTTCCCTGTAGCTGTGCCCAATCATTGAGATAGGCTGGGAATGGGAGCGCTCCCAAGACTACAAGGAAAACGGGCATGCAACCCGCAGGCTTATCACGTCAGACAGATTTCTTTATTTTCCTAGTCATCCTTCAGCATGACCACCTGAAGAGATTATGCTACACCCCCTGAGAGGAAACACATACATAAACAGAGGTTAAAAGCCGCACCCCTTCCACCCCTCCTCAGTTCTTTGTGTTTCCTCCCTGGGAAACCCTTGGACAGATAGTACAAGGATGTATTAGAATTCCTGCAGGAAGGATTTGATATGGGGTTGGCTGTAAGTACTTTGAAGACGGGGAGGCCGATTCATTAATAGCGGCAGGTAGCGACAGTTGAGCGACTGTAGCAGTATTTTCACAGCGCCCCGCTAGTAGTCGCTGTGCTTGGCCATTGTTCGGTTGTTGATAGCGAGTCGGTGTGCAGTAATGTTGAATACGGGGTGACGAGTCGCTATTTGACAGGTTCCGCGATGTATGGGTGCGCATGATAGCGACTGGTCAGAGCGACCGGCTCCCACCACATTCATCAAAAAATCACGCTCAAAAAATTATCGCGCTGTGAAATGCATGTTTAAACCCCAGTGCGCTGGCGGTGATGTGTTAAAAGTAGTTTTTTAACCCCCAAACCACCATATTTTTGGAAACCAAAAAAAAAAAAAATTATAAAGAATTTAGTAATATGAATACAATAATATCAGACCTGTAATATCAATTCTGCACAAATTTTTTTTATTTTTTTTTTTTTACCTTAAAAAAATTAACTAACATGGCAGAAGTGGTCACAGAATTTTGCACATTTAAAAAAACAAAACAAAAAAAAACAAAACATTAATAACAATTAATTATGAATATTTAAAGATTGTTCCATTGAAATGCATTGGAGAGCGCCAGGTAGCGAGAGGTCATACCTGTCGCTGTTCAAGGTCGGACGCTGGCGCTGTGGGCTGAGGCTGGAATAATGATGAATGAGTGGCTATCTGGCGCTATCTCAGTCGCTAAGCAGGATCGGCTTGATAAATGTGTGATTGTGGTGGGGAGCCGGCGTTCTCGTGGTGGTGCCCGTCATTACCGGTCGCTCACCAGTCGCTACCTGTCGCTATTCCTTCATAAATAAGGGCCTAAGACTTCTGTATTATCAGTTTTTCTCGAACAAAAATGAAGACAGAATGATCTACCGTAGTCAATCATTTTTTCAAGCCAGTTATGCACAAAAGACCTGCACCTTTTAAAGGATTCCCTACCTGGGACTTGTCAATTGTTTTGAAGGAGGTAATGGAGCCTTTCTTTGAGCCTCTAGATGAGGTTTCAGAAAAATGGTTATCGCTGAAATGTTTTTTTGCTAGCTATTACTTCTGCCAGGAAAGTGAGTGAACTACAGGCCTTATCCATCAAAGAACCATATTGTGCACTACTTCCAGACAAGGTTATTCTTAGGCCCAATCCATTGCTTTTACCTAAAATAGTGACTAAAGCTAACAGGGTGCAGGAAACAGTTCTTCCGACATTACCAAATGGAGCAGGCAAGGATGAAGATCTCTCGCTGCTGGATGTTAGGAGAGCTCTGATCATTTATTTGGAAAGATCCATGGAATGGTGTATAGCGGAACAGCTTTTAGTGACCTTTAGCGGAAAAAAAGAGAAGTTCAGTAGCTTCTAAGTCTACTATAGCTAGATGGATAAAACAGACTATTGTACAAGCATTTTCTACTCTGCCCACTTCATGAGAGCTATGGCCACTTCATGGGCAGAGAGAACTGGTGCTTCTTTAGATGACATATGTAAAGCAGCTATATGGTCATCACCCCACACCTTCCTCAAACATTATAGACTTGATTTACTATCTGCAAAACATCAGGCCTTCGGTAGAAGGGTAATACTTGCAGTTTCCCACCCCTATGATATAATTTCTTGCCTAATCCTCTCCAGGTGGTCACACTGAAGGAAAAACCACCGTTAGACTTACCGGTAACAGATTTTTTAGAAATCCTTCAGCGTGATCGCTTAGTACCCGCCCATAGTCCAAGGGTGGTTATATTAAAGCGGACCTTTACCCTGAATAAGAGCCTATCATATGTTTCCCACACCCTGTACATACAGATTGCTCACATTTAAAATCGCCCTACCTGCATCTACTGCATGTTATGAGCGTTTAAACATCCAAAATGGCTGCTCATGGGGCAGCAGACAGCCTGCAAACAGGAAGTGTCCTCTGACTGTGTCGCTCTGCATTCTGGGATTGCTGTCCTTTCCCTAACCCCAGCCCTACTCTGTCTGTGCAAAGAACAGCTATTACCCCCCCTGTACTTTATCCCGCACTCCTGTCCTCAATATGTGTGATGGTTCCTAATCAAGATGGCGGCACCCGTATCCTAGAGTCCTGAACAGAGTTGCTGGATGTCGACGCAGCAGGCAGCAGCAACATCCAAAAGGTAAGTAGGGGCCAATGGGGGGGGTGGAATTTACCCCTTTTTATTTTTGGTTCGATGTTCCTCTTTAAGATCAGGAAATTGGCGATCTCAAAAATGCATATAAATAATTAAATAAAAAAATAATTAAATAGGTAGTAGCACACCTGAATGTGTAAATATAAGAGGTTCTTGGTGCTATCCAATCTGAGGCTGTACCCACCCCTGCCTCAACACATAACCAGTAGCAATAATAGAGAAGGATGCACACCACACAGCTTGCAAAAAAGTGTATTCAAATCATACACAATAATTATTGCACCACAAAATTAGTACATTTATAATACATAAATCACGTTTTTCAAATGTATATACAATACATTTGAAAAACGTGATTTATGTATTATAAATGTACTAATGTGGTTTGAATATCATGTAAATAACTAATATCATGTAAATAATTAATTGAGAGCTCAGAGAGTATGAATTTTTAAACATATTTATTTTTAAGAATAATATATTAATAAATCAATTTTGAATATTAAATGGTGTGGTCCTGGTCAAAAGCGTTTTTAGAATCCCTGGGGATTGCCTGAACCCAGACTCAGCAGTGTGTTTAGAACGCTTGACCATGTACCAATCGACATTTCCCATACATATATGTGGGTCACACAGTTGGAGGACCTAGATATAGGTCGCTCCACTATTGAAATTTGCACCACAAAAGCCTAAATGTACACAATTCAATGCAGCAAAATAGTCTTAATGGGATCCTCAGGAGAGTCGCGCACCTTGTATACTATTGGGAAAATTGAAATGACACAGCAAACAGTAACCTCTAGTAGTAACCATATATGCTATTAGTAAGTAAAATGATTACCATGAGTAGTAGATAAGGAAGCACTTGAACCCTCCTGTGGGTTACGCACAAATGCTGCACAAGGTATGTCAAGGAACATATATGAGGCATAGAATGCAATAAAGTAACAACAAAATGGCATACAATAGTCAATAAATGACAATATGTAACATCATGCCATTAGGCCAAAGAGCATATATGAAATGAGAAAACATGAATCAGGTCAGCATGAGTCATCATGTGTAAATCAATGATACATAAAATATATAACTCCTGATAGAAATGGAAGTGATTTCGATACAAATTCAGGCAGCGATAGTGGTGATATCAGATCAAGATAGGTCATGATATTTTCACAGTGGACCAACAGACTTTCACAACACAACAGAGTTCCTTAACCAGTTTGGTTCCTCTTTATTCACTTGTTGCCAAGGCAAAAGCTCAGATTACATCCACGAAAGAAAGGCAGACTTTTACTCCAATGCAAAGACAGATCTTTTTGCATTCAGTTAATGCAACACAGGTTCAGTTATGCTCGTTTAACTGTGTTCACTAGCAATAGGGTAGGGCCACCCCACTTCAATAGAACTACTCCCTATGGATAATTCAGTAACTAACCACCTTAGGGCTAGTTCAGTCCCAGTTCTGTTACAGGGATAATGTTCCCACCTGGGTTCCACACTTCCTTAGGGTTTTTAACAGGGGTAACCGCACCGCTGGCTCTAACTCTCCTGACCAGGTCCTCTACCAGGTGTCCGGAAACCCTTGTGTGCCAAAGCTGCACGTCCTTCTGCATTGCAATAGCTGTTCTCACCGCTCCGAAGACGCAAAACTAGAGTTTTAAGGGTGACCTACCCAGTGACCTACCATGGTCTTCTCCCCCTTTATATTGTCAGGGCTAAACTCCACCCTCTCCCCTCAAGCTTAAAGTCTAACTCCTCCCACTCCGGTCTCTTTTTAAGTGAAACCCAACACCTTCTCTCTGGTTAAATACTATCTCCATCCACTTACCTGTCAGATATAAGCTAGCTATGCCCACTTGTTCCCCTTTTAGAGGTTAGCTCCTTCCATCCCCTCTCAGCCACCTGTCAGCATGGAGGACAGTGGTAGAGAGGGGAGGAGCCACCTCATAACGGGGACCCAAACCCACAGAGGGGCATCCCAAACTGGGAGGAGCCAGGGGATTCTGACCATCCCAGCCAGGAGCACTGCTTCCAGCTGGACAACACGCACGCCCTCCCAGCAAGATATAGGCCGCGCAGCCACAGGCCTTAAAGTGGACCAACACCCTGCTGGATCGGCCGGGAATCTATAAGATTCCCAGGCTGATCCGATCCCTCCTCGCGGGGCATCCAAAATCGGGATGCCCCGCTGTGTGAAACCCCCCAGGACGCCCGCTAACCTTACCTTACTCCTGGTCCAACGGCTTCTCTCGTTTCTCTCTAGCAGGGCGCGTGCCCGCGACGGCTATTTGCGAATGGCCGGCGCGCACGCGCTCCCTGTTAGAGGGAAGCGCAAGATGCAGCCATCAGCGTGCTCGGAGCAGCTGGGGTTTGACGGCGCCTTGACGCACATACCACTGCGTCTCCGAGTGCGTTGATTGGACGAGCGACCGTGCATGCGCCATAGGAGCGGGGTGAGGTGAGTTTTTTATGGAAATCTTGGGGGTTTCACATAGCTGGGCACCCCCGATTGCAGTGCCTCGGGAAAGCGGACCAAAACCCAGGATAGTCAAAATCCTGGGTGTTGGTCCACTTTAAAGAAAGCCCGCTGAAGAAAGGGGTCCATTGCAGAATCCCTTCAGAACCTTGGCATCACCCACCAACTCCTACCAACCCACCCAGTACCAAGGCCACCGGGATCAGAATGGAGGCTGAACGTTCTCTGCCAAAGTAAGCACAGTCCTGGTCTAACAGTTCTAGGTCGAAGGACACCCTTTGGCCACCCTACTAACTCTTTCTGCTCCCCTTACAGAGGTTCTAGACAGATGCCTGAAGATGGCACAAGGCCCTTTTGACAGACCACTCCTAAACCTTGTCCCTGGAGCACCCACAGTCAGGGTATGCAGCTTCCTCGTGTGGGCACACACGGGACCGGGGCCACAGAAACATGACCTCTGCTCTCATGAGTGAGGACACTCCTAGTGCTAGCATTGCCAGTTGGCACTAGGAGTGTCCTTACTCATGGGAGCAGCGGCCATCTTTCTGTGGCCCCAGCCTTAGACCATTTGAAAGGAATGCCACTGCCAACCAGGCAACGGACCGAGGCTCAGGTAAGTTTTTCCTGCTGCACACTCTGCGCTACAACCCCCCACCCACATTTTTTTGTAAATTAGGCTCTAAATATAAAAATATTAAATTTACAATAACAATAGTGGTGGATACATTTCTAATTAGTATGAACCAAAACAGCAAATTATCTGGTCACTGTTGAAAGTTAAACAGCAAACAATTTGATCAGAACAACTGAGGCTCATTTATTGTGATTTCCTTTGTGACTGTAAAGATAAAAACTTTTTAAATACCATACTGTGATGCCATTGTGAAGCATAATTTGTAATCCCCTCTGTTGTTCATCAGTGTATACATCAGCTCCCCTGATCCTTCCTTCTTGCCATTAGTCTTCACACCTCATTAAACCAACTAACGTATTTTTCACTCTGACACTTTCCGCAAATGGCTGCCGGCTGAATCTGCATATGAATGAAACGCTTGCTAGCTGCCCTCTTATATCATTGTATATGATCCCATATAGTAGAGGTATTATGTTGGTCTTACATATGACTTTGACTCAATGAAACCATTTATGTGTTTTTATTTTGCTTTTTCAGTTAAAGGCCTACTGTAGGCCAAGATGAAAATTCTGCATTTAAAATAGTACCCCTCCAATTTTCTCTTTTATAGCTCAATAGTAAACTGTATTTTTATTTTTTTTCCTATTTGTTGTTTAATCTTGCTTTTTTGACTAATGCTCCCTCTAGAGCCAGCTTGCTAATATAATGTAAGCTCTCAAAAACCATCATGGAGTGGACGTGGACCTTAGCCACACCTTCCTCACAATGAGGAGCACCAAGGCACATATAAAGTTAACAAATTTTATTTGAAAAGTAATTACACTCACAAATTTAGATTAAACTACACAAAATATAAAGCACAAGACACAATAAAAACAGCTGCGCACCTCCCTATAATCTCCAATAAATCAGCGCCTATAAACTGGTCCTCTTAGGATCCTGGATACACTGTAAGTAAAGTCATATTAGCATAATTGATAAAAAAAACACCCTCTGTATTCTTTACCCTCACCCTTTGAAGCGGCACGGGAGCCGCGTGGGCGGGTGTTTCTCAGACCGCATCTCCCTCTCCTGCAATAGTCCACTTTTCCCCCTCTTGCAATTGGTCTGGTAATCTTCATATATTTTGGCACTTGCACTGTGTCAATTGTCATTGACCATTATTTCATATTTTATTATTAACTTGATGTATTTACCTAGGATATTCTCTTGTGCAATATACTGTGTTATTTTATTTATTTATGCACTTACTCATTTAAATTTATGAAATGTATTTAATATTTATCTAGTCACTTTACACAGCCAATGCTGTGAATATGGTTTGAGCACTGGCCATTTTAGGTCAGCAGGTTATATTTAGAGCACTTTATTGGTGATTTTTGCAGTTTTGCATGGTTTTTGCTACTTTTGCACTTCATTGTAGTTAGTTTTTTTGTGCCAGCACACAAATAAGCATACAGAGGGTGTTTTTTGACCAATTATGTATGGGGGCTAATAGGACTTTACTTACAGTGTATCCAGGATCCTCAGAGGATCAGTTTATAGGTGTTGATTTATTGGAGATTATAGGGAGGTGCGCAGCTGTTTTTATTGTTTCTTGTGCTTTATGTTTTGTGTATTTTAATCTATATTTGTGAGTGTAATTATTTGTTAACTTTATATGTGTCTTGGTGCTCCTCATTGTGAGGAAGGTGTGGCTCAGGTCCACGTTCACTCCATGATGGTTTTTTGTGTGCATTTAAAGAGTTAGCACATGTATTAGTACAATAGGTGGTGCACCCTCATATATTTAATAATGTAAGCTCTCATTAACCCTTTAAAGTGGACCAAAACCCAGGATTTTGACTATCCTGGGTTTTGGTTCTTGCCGCTGGGGCATCCCGATCGGGGGTGGAACTCTGTGTGAAACCCCCCAGATCGCCTGAACAAACTCACCTCTTCCCGATCCTGTGAAGCATGCGCTGTCACTAGTCCAATCAGCACGCTCGAATCTGCTCAAGCCCCTTCGTTCAGGAGCTTGTCTAATACGAGCAGACCCCAGCAGACCCCAGCACGCTGGCGGGTGCATCCCCGCTATCCCCGCTATTCCTCATGTGGTGCATGCACGAGCAGCGGCCGCATCCCCGCTATCCCTCTAGCAGGACGCGTGTCCCAATCAGGCATTTGTGTAGAAGGTGGGGGATGCCGCCAAAAGCGCACTCGGATCCCTTCGTATTAGACGAGCTCCTGGACGAAGGGGCTTGAGCGGATCTGAGCACGTTAATTGGACGAGCAACTGCATATGCGTAATAGGACCAGGGAGAGGTAAGTTTGTTCGGGCGACCTAGGGGCTTTCACACAGCGGGGCATCCTGATTCTGGATGCCCCGGGGGGGGGGGAATAAATCGGTCTGCGAATCTTATAGATTCCTGGGCCGATCCCTCTGGGTTTTGGTCCACTTTAGGTCATCCGCAGCTGTCAGGACATGTTTCACTATTTTGGGCTATACATGTTTACCTTTGATTTTTGCAGGAATTGTAAGGAAAATTGTATTTTTTGGCAGAGTTTGGGGTTTAACCCAATGAAATGTCTTTTTCAGAGCTTTTACAATATTTTGGTGTGAAATATGTGGTTAAAAAATAAAATAATAATAATAAATAAATAAAAGGTTTTGCATTTTGTAGCTTTTTTTAAATAAAAAATGATTTTTTTTTTTTTAAAGAAAATCATATTGTGTGTAAAAGCCCCTTACTTCCCAATTACAGCAGTACCACATATGTACTGGTAGACACCCTTTCCTCCCCAGGACACAGCGCAGTATACTTACCTTACATGTCCTGGCTCCCTGGCATCTGCACGACTAAATATAACACAAAATTCCCTTGTAACTGTATCTAGGGCTTATTTTTGGGGTTCCTATTTTCTGGGAAACATGGTAATAGGACTTTTATGAGCGCTTTCATTATTATTCACCACCACTAGGGGGCACTCTAGCTAATACAGTAACATACTACAGCTAAGTAAATGGGTAAGGAAACAAAAATGCATGTAATTATTGTGCCATAAAGCAGACGGGGGAGGCATTTTGAATGCAATTGGCCTTTCAAATATTTCTCAGTGCAAATAATAAAATGCAGATTTCCCATGAAAATGGTCAGAGGAAAATCATCGATAGCAGGAAGCCATATAATTAGGGCTCCTGGTCTGCACTGTTAATTGGAGCTAAGTGATTTTCACTGGTTACCATGGACTGATGCGTTAAATCTATTCAGCAGGCAATTAGAAGCTGCCGCGCAATGGATTTCTTGGCTGTGCGACTAAGCTTGTTTCCATATTCATGTGGGGATGGAATACCATTAGAGAAGTCTCTGAGCTCGCTGTTTCTCCTAATCTACTGCTGATGCTTCAATTTCCAAGACAATGCCTGGATGGCGAGATGGCGAAATGGCCCGAAGTGGAAAGGAGGCATCACAAGAGGCTTAAGTGAATGTATATTGGAATGCCGGAGCGGCAAATCGGCACTACCTACGATTACGTGGGAATTATCTAGAACAGTGCAGCCGCAGGTCTCATCTTAAAGTGTACCTAAAGTAAAAAAATTACTTTAGTTCCTTTTACAATAACCCCTGAGGCATACTGATTTGGAGACACACAAAAGGTGAGAACTACTTTTTGTGAGAGAAAACTGTCATTCACTTTCGTTGTCTGTCTTGGGTGAGATTCATCAAACAGATGTAAAGTTTTACCTGGTGCTGAATTAGCCCCAAGGTAGACAATGGAAGTTAATGGCAGGTCTGTCTGCTAAAAAGAAGTAGATTTTTTTCACCTGGTGCTGAATAGACCCTATAGAGCACGGGCCACATCAGCACAACGGACAAAAAACAAAATGCAAACACGACCATTCAAATGTATGGTAACTGGAATATTTTGCCCAGGACATCCACAGAATTAATTTGCTCAGGGTAGGCACAACATATTTTTTTTACTCAGTACAGATGCAGAATTATATTACCCAAGACAGAGGCCCAGAACAGATGCTGAATTACTTTGCCCAGGACAGAAGCAGAATTAGTTTTCCAAGGATAGATGCTGAATTATTTTTCCCAGAACAGATGCTGAATTATGCTGCACAGGACAGAAGCTGAATTATTTTGCCCAGGACAGAAGCAGAATTATTTTGCCCAGGACAGAAGCAGAATTATTTTGCCCAGGACAGAAACTGAATTATTTTGCCCAGGACAGAAACTGAATTATTTTGCCCAGGACAGAAGCAGAATTATTTTGCCCAGGACAGACGCTGAACTATTTGCCCTGGACAGATGCTGAAATACTTTGCACAGAACAGACATTGAAATATTTTGCCCAGGACAGATGCAGAAACATTTTGCCCAGGACAGATACTGAACTATTTTGCCCAGGAAAGATGCTGAGCTATCTTGCCCAGGACAGAAGCTGAATTGGTTTACGCAGGACAGAAGCTGAATTGGTTTGCCCAGGATAAACACTGAATTATTTTGCCCTGGACAGACGCTGTATTATTTTGATCAGGATAGGCGCTGAAATATTTTGCCCTGGACAGAAGCTGAATTATTTTGACCAGGACAGTTGCTGAATTATTTTAACTAGGACAGATGCTGAAATATTTTGCCCAGGACAGATACTGAAATATTTTGCCCAGGACAGACAATGAACAATTTTGCCCAGAACAAAAGCCAAATTATTTGGTCAAGGGCAGATGCATAATTATTTTACCCAGGACCGATGCTGAATTATTTGACCAGGACCAATGCTGACTTATTTTGCTGAGGACAGACGCTGAATTATTTTGCCCAGGACAGCTCTATGATCATTTTTCCCACCCTTCCAAGCAATAGCTAGCAAGAACAGCTGCAGCAGATGTAGCACCCTCTGTTGTGGCACTTAGTTTGGTGGGTTAGGGTCTCCCCTCTTGTGTGGTAAGAGTTGATGGCACAGAGACACAGAACAGTTGCAGGCACTACTCTATTCTACCCCCAAAACATAAAAAGGCGCTTAGCAGCCACTTTTATAGGCACCACAGTATTGTGCTCCACAGTGGAGTGGAGTGTACCAGTGCATCACTCAGCAGTACAGATTCTAGGACGTGCTGCCAGTGTCAGAATCCTTGGAGTGACTGGGCTATTTAAAAGGGGTGCAGCCCAGCCTCCACTGTCTGGTATGTGTCAGAGGGCCACATAAAATGGCTTGGAGGGTTGCTTCTGGCCCCTGGGACTTGAGTTTGACACATGCGATAGAGAGAGAAGGCTAGTATAGATGTAAGGGCTTTCACCACAAACATCATATACAAAGAACAAAACAAGTGCCAGGATATGGGGCCTAGGGGCCGTAATGGCCTAGTGGTTAGGTAAGTCTTGTGACTTGGAGGGTTGCAGGTTCGATTCCTGGCTCAGGTATTACTGAAGTGCTCTTGAATAGGGCACCTAATCCGGCTCCCCAGGATAGGCCTTGGCTAGGGCATGCCACTGCTCCAGGCGTGTGTATGCACTCACTGGTGTGGTCTACTTGTGTGTGTTCTCACTGCACCGATGGGACAATGGAGGAGCACAAACTCGTATGTATGCACAAAGCTTACATTAGCAATATATACAAATATTTAAATATATTTAAATGTGAAAAATATCCTGTGAAACTCACCTTTCTGGTGATCCCACTACACATGCATGGGCCACAGCAGAATCACTTCTGTGCCAAGCCTTAATAGGACATGACAAGCCAGCCGCTCCCCCCCCCCCATTCATCTTTCCATGCAGCTGAAAAGAAGAACATCACTTGGGATTTCCACATTTGGGATGGCCCACTATGTGCATGCCCTTGAAAACTCGGTGATCCCACGGTGCATGTGCAGGCGGTCAGCCAATCAGCGTGTTCTGCTTCACTCAGCACAGCACAGGCTGAATGGAGTGTGTGCACTGTGGACCGCATCCCTACTCCTCCACATTCCCGCACCAGCCACTCATACTTCACCCATGGAAACCAGACCTTAAAGAACCTAGAATGTCTATCCTCCAAGATAGCAGTCATTTTTGGGTTAATCATAAAGCCATCCATTCTGGCTTTAAATGTATGGCCCAGTCCAGTGGTCACTTCACATCCAATCAGGGCCGGATTAAGTGTGGTGGAGGCCTCTGGGCACAAAATCTGGTAGAGGCCCCAGATACCGTAATTTTTTTTCTTTAAAGTAATAGTCCAGCCAAGTAACTGATTGGTGGTTGTCGCTTCTGCCACCCTTGTGTGGGTGTGTGCCGCTCGGGAACTCCTGCTTTGCCATTCTGGGACAGTGGCTGTACTTGGTGGCTTATGTGAAGTGACAGCTCTGCACGCACCCATCTCTATAGAGTTGCTGGCGACGGCTTTGCTTCTAGGCTCTCCATCCTGCTCTGTGGCTGCCTTGGCTGCAGGTTTGCAAAAACAGGCGTGGGGGGGGCCCCCACTGCCGCCTATAGCTTTGTTGCTGGCCCAGGGGCCCCTCAGACGAAAGAGTCTTCTGTACCGGACCAAAGGTTGGTGGAGGCCCTTTTTGCAGGGCAAGTGGTGGATGCCCCTTGTGCCCCCCTCATAATCCGGCCCTGCATACAATCCTCTAGAACCCCCCTATTATAGGGGGGCATCCCAAAACTGCTGTTACTCCCAACAATGTCATCAGAGGATGGTTGTGTGCCACAGACCGGTTCTAGCCTAAGTGTGGTTAGAACAAAGTATAGACATTAGTGGTATAACAGGAACTGGCTTTACTGGAACATGAATGCATGTCACCTTTACTGTCTGTATAATACAGACAGTAAAAAGAAGGTATCATATGGCAATTGAATGCACAAGAAATGCAGAATATCAGTAAGATGGAAAGAGAAAGTACAGTTAAGCATTGGTCACAGTGCCATCTAGTGTCATAATGTGTCATAGATGTAAATTGCAGTAAATCTAGCAAAAGTCACTGCAGCCGTAGAAGCTGGAAGTCTGTTGAATCTGCAACACCCTACCCCGCACCCACTACCGCTGATCTCCTAAGGCTTCTGCGCTCACTCCTGCTCCTGGAAGTGGCCTTCTGTCAGAAGCCGCTGCACGGGAAGAGAACCGGTGTCTTGCCACCCACTGAAAACCCCGGGGGGTGTTTCAGAGTGTGAGCGCTGCGTTCAGCGGAGTTGTAATCCAGATCGACAATAGTGGTATAACAGGAACTGGCTTTACAGGAGCATGAATGCAGTAAGAGAATGTCACCTTACATGGTGGGTTAGAAAAAACAAATCACAAAGGCAGGAAGAGAGGAATATGCAGTGATAGATATCACAGCTCGATCTACAGGAAGTAACAACACAGCAGAAAAATACAGTTGCACATTGGTAACAGCGCCATCTAATGTCAACCTGCAATAGCTGCAAACTGCAATAAAACCTAGCAAAGTCACTCTAGCATAGACTAAACTGAAAGTCTGTTGTACAGTTTCTCCAACAGGGGGATCAGAGCCCCCTAAGGGAAAATGACACCAGGTGCTTAATCTTGGATGGAGCTGAGCAGCTTTTTTTGGGGGGGTCCCCAACAGGGGAAATTTGTGCTTGGCAATTAAAGGGTTACATTATATCAAATATATGATTAACCTCAGTAACAGTTTATCACCATCACATCTCTGGATGGTATGAGTACGTGGTTTTTCTATTGCAAATGAATATAATTGTGTGTGTGCTTTTTTAATCTTTATTCTGCGCTGTGTTTTGGGAAAATGACGCGCTTCCCCATCCTCTGTGGGCTTGCTTGATGTAAGCAGCCCTGTGCTATTCACAGATGGTTGAAATTCTAGACTAGTAAAAGCTTGGCGGTCCTCTGAGCCCTGCCTATTACACAAATAATTAACATATTTCCACTCCAGTTGACTATATGTCCTATCAATCAGTAATAGGCACAGCTGTATGGGTAGCACAGCCATATTAAACCATTACATTCCAGCTAACGCGCACCGTGGTCGCCAATATTACCCATTGCATTTCACATGCCAGGGAACACTAAAGCGCTTCTCGATGTTTGATGGGGAGACAGTTTTTCTTTCAGTGTTTTATTGCTGTTGCTGCTGTCAGGAAGGAACAGAACGTTCTAACAATTCTGTGGAACACATCAACGTGTCTTTCGCGCTCAACAGCACAACATGGAACTCTTTTGTGTATTGGAAATAAAAGAGGGCAAATCGTATGGGTTTGTTTAATAAAAGAGGATATTGTCATCCCTACTCACTGCCTATAACCAGGGATGGATTAAGTGTGGTGGAGGCCCCTGGGCACAAAATCTGGTGGAGGCCCCAGATAAGGTTTTATTTTCTTTTAAAATAATAGTCCAGCCAAGTAATTGATTGGCGGTTGTCTGGCACCCGCCCACTTACTGGAACTTCAGATCGAGTACCTTGTGATGCTCTGGCTTTGTGTTTCTGGGCGTGGGGTAGTCGCCCGGCTGGTCCATAAGAAAACAGTTCCCTGCATTGAGCTTCCAGTGGCTGTGCTTGGTGGCTAATGTGCAGTGACAGCTCTGCACTCATCACTGTAGCGTTGGTGATGGCGGCTATATAGCATGCTATAGACTCTCCATCCTGCCCTATGGTGGATTTGGCTGACGGTTTGCAAAAACAAAAAAAAGTTCCCCCACTGCCCCCGATAGCTTTGTAGCCGGCTCTGTGGCCTGTCACATCGAAGACTGAAAAGCCTCCTGAACCAGACCACCCAAAGGTTGGCCGAGTCCCCTATAGGCACTGCCTATAACCATTTATGGACTCAGGGTAAATGGGGTTTATTCATCAAGGGATAGCGGCAGGTAGCGCCTCGTAGCGGCAGGCAGCGTCTGGTGAACGCTGGGCGCTGTACGCAAAACCACATTTATTAAGGCGATTCTGGTGAGCGACTCTAACAGTGCCATGTAGCATCCAATTCATCATTACAGGTGGCTCAGTGTATAGCTTCCAGAGCGCCAGGTATTACCTGTCGCTCTCCCATACATTTCAATGGACGTTGCTTTTCTTCTGTTTAAACAGGGTTTTTTTTTTCTCTCAAATAATTGTGTGACCTCTCCTGGCCTAGAAAAAGTCATTTTTGAAAACTTCTTTGATTTTTTTGTTTTTTATACAGAATTGTCATTACAGGTCTGGCACTAAAGTGTTAATGTCACAATGTTATAACAATTTCATTCCATGTGTTTTCGCTTTGTTACTGGTGGATATGTGTTCAAAAACAGACTTTAATCACACAGCATATAGCATAGAGCGCCAGATGCTGTGTGTGTCCTTTTTTGATAAGTATGGTGTGAGTCGCTGAGAGTCGGTCGCACTGAGCTGGCGCTACCTTTCGCTCTCTGCAGCGCTGTACTAGTGTTAAAGCGCCCAACATACATCACATTCATCAATCCCGGCCAGGTTACTACAGCGACTGAGACTCTCTGTTACAGCGCCCGATACCAGCACACTAGAGTCTACTAGCGGTCGCTCTAAGCTTTGCTATACAGACGCTCATCTGCCAATACCTGGCGTTAGTAATGAATAAGCCTCAATGTTTGCCTGCACTGGAAATAGGTTACCGTAATTATTACCCTAGGATGCATTCTAATGGACCGAATCCTGTGATTTTGACTATCCCTATTTGATTTAGGAAGCCATGCTGTGTGAAACCTCCTCTCAGCTACCCCCTACCGTGTCCTCTACCCCCTTTCACCATCTTCTTCATCTTCTCCTTGCCACTGTCCTCTATCCCTTGCTGCTATCTTCTACGCCCTGCAGCTATCTTCTACCCTGTGCCGCTATCTTCTATCCCCTGCCACTGTCCACTATCACTCACCTAACTTCTCCACCCCTGCTGCTGTCCTCTACAACTCATCTAACCTCCCAACCCCCTGCCACTGTTCTTTATCACCTTGCAGCTGTTCTTTATCACTCACCTTACATCTCCACCCCATGCTTCTGTCCTCTACCATTCACCTAGCCCTTCCTCCCCTGCCACTGTCCTCTACCACTCACCTAACCCCCCACCCCCTGCCGCTGTCCTCTACCACTCACCTAACCCCTCCACCCCCTGCCACTGTCCTCTACCACTCACCTAACCCCTCCACCCCCTGCCACTGTCCTCTACCACTCACCTAACCCCTCCACCCCCTGCCGCTGTCCTCTACCACTCACCTTACTCCTCCACCCCCTGCCGCTGTCCTCTACCACTCACCTTACTCCTCCACCCCCTGCCGCTGTCCTCTACCGCTCACCTAACTCCTCCACCCCCTGCCACTGTCCTCTACCACTCACCTTACTCCTCCACCCCCTGCCGCTGTCCTCTACCACTCACCTTACTCCTCCACCCCCTGCCGCTGTCCTCTACCACTCACCTTACTCCTCCACCCCCTGCCGCTGTCCTCTACCGCTCACCTAACTCCTCCACCCCCTGCCACTGTCCTCTACCACTCACCTTACTCCTCCACCCCCTGCCACTGTCCTCTACCACTCACCTAACCTTTGCATCCCCTGCTGCTGTCCTACACCACTCACCTAACCCCTCCACCCCCTGCCGCTGTCCTCTACCACTCAACTTACCCCTCCACCCCCTGCCACTTTCCTCTACCATTCACCTAACCTTTGCATCCCCTGCTGCTGTCCTACACCACTCACCTAACCCCTCCACCCCCTGCCGCTGTCCTCTACCACTCACCTAACCCTAACCCCTTGTCACTGTTCTTTACCCCCTTGCTGCTGTTCTCTATCACACAACCTAACACCTCCACCCCATGCTTCTGTCCTCTACCACTCACCTAACCCTTTCTCCCCTGACTCTGTCCTCTACTTATCACCTAACCCCTCCACCTGCTGACACTGTCTTCTACTTCTCACCTAACCCCTCCATTTCCTCCTCATCTTACCTAACCGCTCAACCCCCTGCTGCTATTCTCTACCACTCAATTTACCACTTACCAAACTCCTCCACCCCCTGCCACTGTCCTCTACCACTCGCCTAACCCCTCCACTGTCCCCTACCACCCACCTAACCCCTCCACTGTCCTCTACTGCTTACCTAACCCCACCAACGCTTCTACCCCTCACCTAACCCCTCCACCCTTGTCACAGTCCTCTACTGCTCACCTAACCCCGCCACCCTTGTCACAGTCCTCTACTGCTCACCTAACCCCGCCACCCTTGTCACAGTCCTCTACTGCTCACCTAACCCCTCCACCCTTGTCACAGTCCTCTACTGCTCACCTAACCCCGCCACCCCTTTTCACTGTCCTCTACCACTTACCTAGCCAATTCACCCCCTGCCACTGTCACCTAACCTCCCCCCCGGTAACTGACCCACATCTCTGACCTAACCTAGCCCTAACCTAGCAGAAGGCTCAGCAGCAGTAAAGTAGGAGGAGGAAAAACTGGAGGACCAGATGGGGGCAGCAAGTACCAGAGAGCAATCAGTGGCAAAGAAGTCTGGGAGACTGACAATAAGGATCTGGAGGTGGAGGTGAGTACTGAGAGGCTGACCCACAATGCAGTGCAAACAGGTAACTTTAGATTCACCTTGCCCAGTGTGCAACCATTTCAAGACCCTCTTCAAATGAAGCACCAGGAGAAATAGGTAGGTATCTTTGCACTGCAGGGCTCACAGGTGGCAGAAGAGGTAGTTTTAAAGAGGAAAAATCTGGATTTTCACTATCCTTGAGATTTTGCCTCTCTCCAGCAGGACATCCCAATATAATAATTCTTACCTTGTCAGTGACCCCAGGGGCATGCACATGCTCTCCATGGCTAGTGCTTCATTCAGATTTACTAAGTCACTCTGACAGAGCTGATATAAAAGTGGCCTAGTAAAGCTGAATAGAGCCTGAGCAGCTGGGAACCTTAGTGAGTATATTAGGTATTTCACACAGGTGGGCATCCCGGTTTGGGATAGGGAATCAGTGGGTCCTGGAGTCTTTAAGCATCCTGTGGACCAGGACCCCCCCTCACCCAGAGGTTTTGGCCTATTGGAACCTAAGATGTACCTAAATCGCCCCCCTTCAGCCACTTGTGAGTCTGACATTAGGTAGATACTTACCTTTTCCTTTCATGATCTGTCTACAAGAGAACTATGGAGATCCAGGTCCTCTTGGAGTTAGGGGTTATGGGTAGGGGCATAGGAATGTGACCGCACCAGGGCCCAGAAGGTCAAGGGGGCCCCGTCATTGTTGCTGCTTCACCTTATTTATCATATTGACTTTAGTATACTGGCACTGCCATCTTGCCTAAGAAACATCTTATTTTACTGTGGAAAGAAGGAGGGGAAGTGCAGGGGACGGGGTTATAGCTGACAGAGCAGAGCTGGGGTGAGGAAAAGGACAGAAATCCCAGAATGCAGAGCAGCACAGTCAGAAGACACTTTCTGTCTGCAGGCAGCCTGAGATTTAATGGGCTGCCATCTTGGATGTTTAAAGGCTCAGAAAATGCACTAGGTGCAGATATGATGATTTTTAATGTGGGCGACATACAAGATAGGCTCTTATTTAGGGTGAAGGTCCGCTTTAAGTATAGGGGCTAGCTAATTTCGAATTTAAAAGCTATCTGAATTGTTAAATGGTCTTTTTTTTTAAACTTTTGGCTATGCACCATGTCATTTGTAATGGTCAAAAATGCAATGGAGAAAAACCTTACAAAAGGGCAATGCACTACCTTACAAGTCTGGTGTGCTCACTTATAAATCCAAATGCATCAACAAAAGAAGAGGGTGTGGACCAATTGCCACACCTGCGTCACACAAGGAGAACCACAACAATGTAAAAAATAAATCTAAATGTTTATTCAAAAAGATAACAGCAAGACATACACAAATATATGTATGTCTTGGTGTTAGCTTTTTGAATCAATATTTAGATTTATTTTTTGCATTGTTGTGGTGCTCCTTTGTATGTCTTGGTGTTAGCTTTTTGAATAAATATTTCGATTTTTTTTACATTGTTGTGGTGCTCCTTTGTATGTCTTGGTGTTAGCTTTTTGAATAAATATTTTAAATTTATTTTTACATTGTTGTGGTGCTCCTTTGTATGCCTTGGTGTTATCTTTTTGAATAAATATTTAGATTTTTTTTTACATTGTTTTGGTGCTCCTTTGTATGTCTTGGTGTTATCTTTTGGAATAAATATTTAGATTTATTTTTACATTGTTTTGCTCATTGTGTGACACAGGTGTAGTAATTGGTCCACGCCCCCTTCTTTTATTAATGGTCAAACTGTAGCGTTTGAGTCACAGTGACCAGTGGGCCTGGCACATAAAAATCTTTGGTTAGAATAACTTCCTGCCTCCAATGACCAAACAGGGGGAGGCCGATTCATTAATAGCGGCAGGTAGCGACAGTTGAGCGACTGTAGCGGCATTTTCAGAGCGCCCGCTAGTAGTCGCTGTGCTTGGCCGTTGTTCGGTAGTTGATAGCGACTCAGTCGGTTTGCCGTAATGTTGAATATTGGGTGAGGAGTCGCTATTTGACAGGTTCCGCGCTGTATGGGAGTGCATGATAGCGACTGGTCAGAGCGACCGCCTTCCACCATATTCATTAACATTAACAAAAAACAAGTTTTTAAAATAATTTTGTAATATGAATACATTAATATCAGACCTGTAATATCAGTTCTGTACATTTTTTTTTTACCTTAAAAAAATTATTTAAAATGGCAGAAGTGGTCACAGAATTTTTCACATTAAAAAAAAAAAATTAATAACAATTAATTATTAATATTTAAAGATTGTTCCATTGAAATGCATTGGAGAGCGCCAGGTAGCGAGAGGTCGTACCTGTCGCTGTTCAAGGTCGGACGCTGGCGCTGTGGGCTGAGGCTGGAATAATGATGAATGAGTGGCTATCTGGCGCTATCTCAGTCGCTAAGCAGGATTGGCTTGATAAATGTGTGATTGTGGTGGGGAGCCGGCGTTCTCGTGGCGGTGCCCGTCATTACCGGTCGCTCACCAGTCGCTACCTGTCGCTATTCCTTCATAAATAAGGGCCATAGTCTTGGCTGTGGGTGAGGAAGGGAGCCTAGCTGAGATGTTGGGATGCATGACTGTAGATCTTTTCACTTAATTACAATTTACAAACCTCTACATACTGATACACTGAGGGACGTTTTGATCATTGTTCTCCATCTTGTTTGACAGATGCTAATTTACTTTAGCAATTTGTTTTCCAGTAAATCTGTTGATTTTAATTTTACTGTGGAGGTGAAAATTTGCTGTCATTCTGGGAATAGCTAATGGGAAGTGCAGGGAGTTTGACAGCTCCATACAAATGTGTCGTTTATAAAATGTGTTGTAGTATGACAGTTGTGATCCTTGCGCATAATTGCAGCAGGTAGTGATTTGGTGATTGAAAGAAAATCTGCTTGAGGGGTTTACTCATCAAGGGATAGCGGCAGGTAGTGCCTCGTAGCGGCAGGCATCGTCTGCTGAACGCCGGGCGCTGTACGCAATACCACATTTATGAAGGCGATTCTGATGAGCGACTCTAACAGCGCCATGTAGCGTCCGATGTATTATTACAGGCGGCTCAGCCTATAGCGCCAGCGCTGTAGCTTCCAGAGCACCAGGTATTGCCTGTTGCTACCTGTCGCTCTCCCATACATTTCAATGGACGTTTTTTTTCTTCTGTTCAAACAGCGTTTTTTGTTTTTATTTTTCAAATAATTGTGTGACCTGTCCTGGGCTAGAAAAAGTCATTATTGAAAACTTTTGATTTTTCATATTTTTATGCAGAATTGTCATTACAGGTCTGGCACTAAAGTATTAATGTTACAATGTTACAACAATATCATTCCATGTGTTTTTTCGCTTTGTTACTGGTGGATATGTCTTCAAAAACAGACTTTCATCACACAGCGTCAGGTGCTCTAGGCTATAGCTCCCAGATCCAGAGCGCCGACGCTGTGTGTGTGTATTTTTGTTGAATGTGGTGTGAGTCGCTGAGAGTTGGTGGCAATGAGCTGGTGCTACCTTTCGCTCGCTGCAATGCTGTACTGGTTTTAGAGCGCCCAACATACATCTCATTCATCAATGCCGGCCAGGTTACTACAGCGACTGAGGCGCTCTGTTACAGCGCCTAAGCGCTGCTATACAGACACTCATCTGCCGATACCTGGCGCTAGTAATGAATCAGCCTCCCCGTCATATTGTGCATTAGGTTACCATAGCTCCCAAGTGTCTCTGATTTGGAGGGACTGTCCCTCTTTTGAGTCTGCGGCCCGGGGCCTCCACCACTTGCCCTGCAAAGGGGGCCTCCACCAACCTTTGGGTTATGGTCTGGTCCGGGAGGGTTTCAGTCTTTGGTCTGACAGGCCATGGGGACGGCAACAATGCTATCAGCAGCAGTGGGGTCCCCTGTGCCTGGCCAAGCCTTTTTTGTTTTTGCAAACCGGCAGCCAAAGCCACCACAGAGCAGGACGGAGAGTCTAGAGCAGCAAAGTCACCGTCAGCAATGCTACAGTGATGGGTGCAGAGCTGTCAGTCGGCGGCCGCTCACTGCACATAAGCCACCAAGCACAGCCGCTGGCAGCTCAATGCAGGGAACTGTTTTCTGCTGGACCAGCTGGGCGACTACACTACCCCCCCACCCAGAATGGCAAAGAAGGAGTTCCTGAGCAACATGCATAAACACAAGGGTGGCTCAGGACTTGATATGATGTTCCGGTGAGTAGGCAGTTGCCAGACAGCCACCAGTTACTTGGCTGGACTATTATTTTCAAGGAAAAAAAATTCTGTATCTGCGGCCTCCACCAGATTTTCTGCCCATGGGCCTCCACCCACTTAAAGTGGTCTTTTCCCCCGGGCACCCTGACTGGGGGTGCTACGCTGCGTGAAACCCCCCAGATCGCTGAAGGTAACTCGTCTCTTCCCGGTACTACAGCGCATGCGCAGCCGCTCATCCAATCAGTGCTCGGAGCCGCTGGCGGCTGCATGCCCCGCTTCCCTCTAACAGGGAGCGTGCCCGTGCTGCCGTCCACAAATGCCTGCGTGGGCATGTTTTCTGCTAGAGGGATAGCGGAGATGCGGCCACGGCTCGCGCATGCGCCTTTGGACCAGGAAGCAAGGTAAGTGAATGGGGCGACCTGGGGGGGGGGGGGTTTCACACAGCGGGGCATCCCGATTTTGGATGCCCCAGTGAAAAGGAATTGATAGGCCCAGGAATCTTATAGATTCCCGAGCTGATCGTGCTGGGTTTTGGTTCACTTTAAGGAGACTCAGCACTCAAACTCAGCCGCCAAGTCTTATACCTTGTCTTCAAAATTTGGTCAAAACAGAGGTCTCAATTAGATGCATTTGCAATGCACATGAAAACCAAAATTCTGAAAGTGTGGCACTAACCTGATACACAGAATACACAGCAATAGATACACTGGGAGATAGTTTTCCTAGGGTTGCCACACACCTCTAGTGTTTCACTTGGGGGTAGGGAAGAACAATTTTCATGGCCAAATTATACTTACACTCACTCAAGAAATTCTCTGCTCACCCTAGTATCCAGCGTCACACCAGTTACTTAAACCCGGACCTTCAGCGTGATTTAATGAAAAGCCCAAACTCTTAAAAAACGGTTCCCCAGCATCTAAAATTAATATATTTTACGTTTTTAGTCACTAACTTATTATTCTTTCCCCCACTGGGCTGCAACTCTGTTCAGGAATTTAAGATACGGGCGCCGCCATCTTGACTCAGAAGCATCACACTTATTGAGGAGAGGAGAGTGGGAAAAGGTACAGGGGGGCGGGTTATAGCTGTGCTTTGCTCAGACAGAGAGGAGCTGGGGTCAGGTAAAGGTCAGCAGTCCCAGAATGCAGAGCAGCACAGCCAGGAGGCACTTCCTGTTTGCAGGCTGCCTGATAAGATGGCGGCTTCCATAAACCGCCATCTTGGATGTTTAAAGGCTCATAACATGCAGTAGATGCAGGTAGGATGATTTTTAATGTGGACAATCTGTATGTACAGGGTGTGGGAAACATATAAGATAGACTCTTATTCAGAGTGAAGGTCCGCTTTAATTATTAAGCAGTGCCAGAGGACCCCCCATACCCAATAATTTATGTGCTTTAAAGTATAAATCAATGCACTTTGAGCGGTGCTCGGCATGCACCATGGCTCTTGCATTCTGCTCCCCATAATACATATCTCAGGCAGGTGATAGATGTTACATGGCAGCTTACATCACTGGTCTATGCAGGGGAAGCAGAATGCAGGAGCTGGGGTGTTTATGATGGAATACTTCCCAGCCACACTCTGCTTCTGTCAATGCTGTGCCTCCCTTTTCCACAAACCCTACCCCAAAAAATAGAAGAGGGGACTAAAAGTACCCCAGTTGCACTCCAGTACAACATAGAGGGTGCCACTCTCAGAACCAGAAGGCAAGACTCATGCCTTTTTTGCACCCAGGCCTAGAAATGGTCCTGGGGTGAAGCCCCCTATACAACTAAAAAAGCCTCTCCATGTGCTTGCCAAACAAACGAATAAAAAAGATGGCAACAACACAAACATTTTATGTTGGTGCACGTGGGCATGTGGAGGGGGTTTTTAGCTTTATGGTATGGCTTCAACACCTTTTACTAGAGGGCTAACCTTAGGTAAGCTAGTTCCCAATTTATCCATTTATGTGATATACCAAATGTGGGATTTGAGTAGGGCCTTCACTTACACAGAGGTGCCATGGTGCGGCGTACAGCTTCAGCATGCATTTGCAAAGGTGTGCAACTGAGACCCATGTTTTTAGTAGGGTAAATAAGTGGACAGTGTTGAAGTATCCTCTGCTTCACATACGTTTTGCCAAAAGAGTTTATATGCTATTAATTAAAGTGGAACTATGCCTTCTGTGCATGGTATCATGCACATCCTGCAGGAGAATCGCATTGGTCACTATTCAGTAAGATGACTGGTTGAAGCATCTGGGAGGCCTAGAAGGGGGAGTAAATGGTCCATTTTTGGGCATTTCCAGATGCAGCAGGCTTGTGCATAAAAATAAGCGTGTTTAGAGGTTCTGTTAAGGCTGGTCCCCTGGCGTCCAGACTACTGAAGGGGTGTGCCAAGGCATTGCCTGACACACCTCCTTCATTGCAGTGAACATATGAAAAATATCCTGTTCTGTACATGTATCAGCTTTTAGATGACTATAAAGGAAATCTGTGTATCATGCATGACTCTAATGATTCTCCTCCAGCGGAAAGAAAGCCAGAAAAGTTGTGGACAGCCTTGTTGAGAAGCAAGTGGAATATGCCAAAGAAGATGACTCAAAAAGGACTGTCATGGTAATTCATCAAGTGGAAGCCAATCCTTCAGTGTACTTAATCAAGTTTGATGAGAATTTCAATATTTATGTCTATGATTTGCTGAAGGCCTACAAAAGTGAGCAAGCTGCAGCCATTATGACTGATGCGGGGCTGTGTTTCTTTTGTCACCAGGAGACCAACACCCAAAAATTCTTGGGGCATGATCACACCATGGAACATGACCTACAAAATGATTATTTTCTGAGTGGCAGACATAGATGCAGTAGCTACTGGGAAGAAAATGTGATCGATTTAATTTTAGCTTACTCTGCGGGGAGAAAAGACAGCCTTAAGGGTTCTTTCAGTTTTCACAAATTCACCTTTGGTGCTCCAAACATATTCTTGTGCAACACCCCAACACCAATATGTGCTAAATCACGTACCAGATAGTTCAATATGACAAGCGGTTCAAATAAGGTCCTCTTGAAGGACATACTCTTGAATCATTTATATGATTTGCATGTCATCCTTATATAGTCGCTCCAAAAATGTGTGGTATAATATCATGTGGAACCATTTATCCATTTAAAACATAGGGCTAAACAGCCAGCTTTATTGTGCTTACCATAAATATACTTGTGAATCAGCATATCAAAAATAGAAATGCCAATCCTGTGATGAATTAATGCGAGGTCGTATATCACTTCCTTAACCCAGATAAAAGCTTCAAATAAACATATGAACTGAGCGGCGCCAAGCTCTGTTCCCCCAGCCACAGGTTACGGGCGCTGCAGGAAATCAAGGTAACAGGCAGAATGAAAATGGCATTGACCATTCTCAGAGCTCCAGACCTTGTTATAGTAATAAGCAGATACAGTTCATGGCTTACGATGATAGAATGATCTAAGCTTAGCTTGTCCTGTGTTTTTGGAGTCCATATTTGTAGTGAAGAATCTATTCATACGTCCAAACCCCGCCCCAAATAGCACCCCCTTATTCTATACACAGGACACATCTTCAATCTTCTGTATCCACTCAGGACACAGATACTTGAGTTAATAATACTATTAATTTGTTTTTTATTTGCTTTGCAGGTGCCTGGCCATGGTCGTGCAGCACATGACACACACATGAACACATGGTTTATATAACATATGAAAAATATCCTGTTCTATACATGTATCAGCATTTAGATGACTATAAAGGAAAGCTGCGTATCACACATGACTCTAATGATTCTCCTCCAGTGGAAAGAAAGACAGAAAAGTTGTGGACAGCCTAGTTAAGAAGCAAGTGGAATATGCCAAAGAAGATGACTCAAAAAGGACTGTCATGGTAATTCATCAAGTGGAAGCCAAACCTTCAGTGTACTTCATCAACTTTGATGAGAATGTCAATATTTATGTCTAGGATTTGCTGAACCAGAGAAAAAAAAGGGAAGGGAGGTTTGGAGGGATGAAAAAAAAAATATATATATATAATAGCCGAACTCTGCGAACTCACTTATAATAATTTGCCGCCACGCTGCCGCGAAAATGGCGTGTTCAACACCCTGCTGTGAGGACAAGTCCCCCTCAGAAGCCTTCAAAACTCTTCCTTGGCACGGCTGCTGTCGGTCCAGCAACCCACCCTGTGAGCCACCTGGGAAAATGGACCTTTCTGTTTTTAATTATTCAATATTTTAACATTTTTAATAATACTAATGATTTTTAATTTTTTTATTTGCTTTGCAGGTGCCTGGCCATGGCCGCGAAGCAGAGATTATTAATGCTTTTCCATCACTTCAGGGACTGGTGGCACACAGTGCAAATGACCCATGTCTTGTCGTCAGTGCACTGCTTTAAAAAAATCAATACTGGGGAGATCCTTTGAGCCAGATTTTTAATTGTTCAGTTCCTGGGCGTGGTGGGCAGTAGTGGCAATGGGCTGACCGCTGATGGTTGGCACCCTTCCCCCTCTTGTGCTGGCTGCCTGGGGCAGCGTGGCCACCACTTCTTCCTCCAAAATCTGATTGGCATCAGTCTACATTGGATCTAGGACTTCACCGCTCGATTGTCTTACACCCACTCCTCCCCTTTTCCTCCTTCTCAGCCTTCACATTGCTGAAAGCCATGATGTTCTGCAATGGTCCGCTGATCACATACTCATCCTCCAACACAAGTTGCAACTTGGGCAGGGGCAGGTGGATGGGCAATGGTATCCCAGCCAGGGGTGTCATTATAGAGCATTAGTAACTCCATAACCTGACAGCCTTGTTGATTTTAAGGGGGTTGAGGTGGAGGACTCATATAATCTGTGACTACCTCAACTTGTTCTAGGCCTCACCATTCTGGCAGTGCAATAGGGGCCTACAAGAATATGCTGCAAACACTGGCGCCTGCTTGCACCAGATATTTATTTATTGATGTTAATATACATTCATGTATATATGTATATATTTATGTATATATTTATTTATTGATGTAAATATTTATTTATATATGTGTATATTAATTGATTATTACTCCATATCAGCATGGATTTATGAGAAATCGCTCCTGCCAGACAAACCTAATCAGCTTTTATGAGGACGTAAGTTCAAGATTGGATCAGGGGGAGTCATTGTATATCATATATCTTGACTTTTCTAAAGCATTTGATACTGTGCCACATAAAAGGCTGGTACAAAAGATGAGAATGCTTGGACTGGGGGAAAACATGTGCAGATGGGTGAGAAATTGGCTTAATGATCAGAAGCAGAGGGTGGTTATAAATGGTACACACTCAGATTGGGTCACTGTTACTAGTGGAGTACCACAAGGTCAGTTCTGGGACCAATTCTCTTCAATATATATATATAAAGGACATTGGGTACAGATTATAACAGTAAAGTCCCAATCCTTGCAGATGATACTTAGCTGTGTAAAGCAATTAAAACAAAAGAGGACAACAGGCAGCTACAAACAGATTTAGATAAATTGGAAGCATGGGCAGTTAAATGGCAAATGAAGTTTAACACAGATAAATGTAAGGTTATGCACATGGGAAGTAGAAATCTGTGTCATGATTACATAATAAATAAACACTTGGTAAAACAACAATGGAAAAGGACCTAGGGGTTTTAGTTAGCAATAAGCTCAACTGTAGTAATCAATGCCAGGCAGCAGCTGCAAAAGCAAATAGGATCATGGGGTGCATCAAGAGGGGCATAGGTGCTCATCACCAGAGCATAATTTTACCCCTGTACAAGTAACAGGTCAGACCCCATATGGAGTACTGTGTACAGATCTGGGCACCTGTGCTTAGAAAGGACATATCAGAACTGGAGCGCATTCAAAGGAGGGCAACTAAGTTAATAAAAGGAGTGTGGAGACTAGAGTACCCTGAAAGATTGTCAAAGTTAGGTTTATTTCGTTTAGAAAAAAGACACCAGAGGGGTTATCTAATAACTATGTATAAATATATTCGGGGTTAATACAAAGATCTGTCCCACAATCTATTTATACCCTGGAGTGTAACCAAAACCTGAGGGCATCTACTAAGGTTAGAGGAAAGTTGCTTTCTCCACCGACATAGGAGGGGATTCTTCTCTGTAAGAGCAGTGAGACTATGGAACTCGCTACCAGAGGAGGTAGTAATGATGGATACAGTAAAAATGTTCAAAAGTGGCCTTGATGCCTTCCTGGCATGTAATAACATTTCCAGCTATGGCTACTAGACCACTGGAAGGAATTAAACAGGCTGAACTGGATGGACTAAAGTCTTTATTCAGCCTTAGATACTGCCTTAGATACTATGTATTGATGTATTTCTTAAATTTTTTTGTTTTCTGTGATTATTTTTTGCAGGGCAATTACCCAGGTGTTCTCCTAGATTTTCAGCCATCTAGCCCTTGCTGGCCCAATTTTACAGACATTTTTGGACCCCAAAGTTAGGGTCCCCATTAACTTCATTTGGGTTCGGGTTCAGGTTCCTAGATCCAAACTTTGGAGTCAAGTTCAGCCAAACTCAGTGAACACGAACTTCAACCGACCGGCTCATCGGTCATCGACTGGATCCCTCATTGGTCAGGGGAAAGCAGGGGGAAGCAAATCAATTAACCACTTCCTGATGCAATGGACACCCTTTACATTGCTTACCTATAGCATCAATGTCACTGCCTAAGCATTGTGTGATTGCTATGGCCTTTCCTGTGCTTCATTTACCTGACAACTGTGTGTTTGCTATTATCACAGGAAGGCCAGTAGCAATGTAAACCAGCAAAAGATTCCGGCTAAAGGTGTTGTCTAGATCTATAACCCAAAAGAGGAACAGCATTTTTTCAAGGTAACAGGGATCGGGGAGGGGACTTTCGCTTTTGCTATACTCATTTTAAAGGAAAGGCAGAACAGATCATATTTAATACCAGTAAAGCACATCATTTAATAAGAAAGCTCCTTAATGGTGGAGAATTTCCATCCATCATGCATGTTATATCGGATTAGCGGCTGCTGACGCAAAGCATGGTAAAAATTCCCTCTTTTCGAATATCATTAGTTTTGAATTATTTAGTCTCTAGAGTGTTTGTCGCTTGGACACCGAAGCCAATATCATTACAGGAGCATTTTTTGGTTTCGAGGATGAAATACCCCGAGTCCAAATTTGAAAGAGACAATCAATTACGCAGCCCACAATTTGGTGCAGATTTATGAATTTGTCACAATTTATTCATACACAGCAGATAAATAAATGAGAGCTGAGTCGTTGTCTTTTTTTTATTGCTTGGTACCCAAAGGCATTTTAGTAATTCAGAGAAAAGCATATTCTGATATGTTTAACTTTCAGGGTATCGTGGTAGCAAAGCTGAGCATGCATACTCAGCCTGTGGTCCTTGAGCCATATGCGTCCCTCTAAGACATCTGATGTGGCCCTCGTAGCCGTTTAATGTGGCCTGCAACCTCAAACAGTGTTGCACAGAGTTGGGAGGGGGGAGGAAAGAGGAAAGCAACGTGGATAGGAGTATTATGTAGAAAGAAAAGTGGGAGGGGTAGATAAGACTGGGCCATTAAGCAAAATAGAGACTCAGTAAGGAAGGAAGGTTGCAAGGAGGGTGATATAGGAGAGGCACATTGGCAGTGACGGCTTGGAGAAACACATTGGGGTCGATTCAGAGCCAAGTGAGAATTCTTACTCCTTTTTCAGGAGAGAAAACTTTCATTGTCTACCTTGGGGGCTGACTCTGAGCCATGGGAAAATTTATACCAGTGGACAATGAAAGTCAATGGCAGTTTTCACTCCTACAAAAGGAGTGAGAATTCTCACATGGCTCTGAATTGACTCCATTGACATTCGTTGGTGGCAGGATTCTGATAGGAGCCAGTTAGCAATAAAGGGGGGAAATGTACCCTGGTAAAAACTCACAGTTTTGGGCACAATATTAAGGTATTCCTTTATTTATGTGAACTCTGCTTACCACTGGTGGGAAATTAAACAGGTTGGGGATTTGAGATTCAATTATAGTCATTGTGCAGACAATAAGACAAAAAAAACCTATATACACCTTTGACTCCCCTAAGCGGATCATTCTTATTCAGGCACGTGGAAACTCTCCTGATCACTAGATCTAGTCCAGTGACTTCAGCCATCAACCCTGCCTCTGCCATCACTCACAGTGGTGTGTTCAGGCGTCTATTCTATTCCAGTTCTAATTTTTTCAGGGGGAGGGACGTGTCAAGCCTTGGGTGTGCCGTGTCACTGTGACTAATGGCGGGGGAGTCGTGTCACAGAGGGCCAGCGGTGCTGGACTCACTAGTGATTAGGTGCGTTTCCAAGAGCCAAATAAGGAATGATTTGCTGCATGGGAAAAAGTGATTATAGGTTCTGTTTTATTGCCTAGACAATTCCTTGAATTATGTTAGAAGCATACACCAACGTTGTGTTTTAGTGTACATATCAGAGACTTCCTGACACTGGCATGATAATCATCTGATTGGCTGAGGCAGAGATGACGGGTTTAACCCCTTATGCATTAATCCAACATTTTCAGATGGGGGGATCACAAACTTGTAGCTAAAGGGTTACTGGCATTGTTCTCACTTTGGGAAGGTCATTACTTCTGTTGATTTAGATAAAGCTGCTAATGAGCTCACCTGTTACAGTGGAAGGGTTTCGGGATTTGTAGAGTAAAGTATACCATGGACCCCCTCCCATTCCACACAAAGAGTGTGGAATTTCTCCTCTCATTTCTCATAGGTAGTGTGACATTCCGCCCATCTCATAGACAGTCTAGGATTCTCCCCATCCCATTCCTAGTCTGGCATGCTCCTCCCATTCCCATAGGCAGTGTGGAATGTGTGGAATGTACCCCCTCCCATTCCCTATAGGCAGTGTGACATGCCCCCTCCCCTTCCATAGGCAGTGTGGAATTCCTCCTTCCCATTTCCATAGGCAGTGTGGAATTCCTCCTTCCCATTTCCATAGGCAGTGTGGAATTTACCCCCTCCCATTCCCATAGGCTGTGTGGATTTCCCCCCTCCCATTCCCATTGGCAGTGTGGAATTTACCCCCTCCCATTCCCATAGGCAGCGTGGCATGCACCCTCCCATTCCCATAGGCAGTGTGGAATTTACCCCCTCCCATTCCCCATAGGCAGTTTGGCATTCCTCCATCCCATTCCCGATAGGCAGTGTGACATTCCGCCCATCTCATAAACAGTATGGCATTCTCCCCATCCCATTCCCTTAGACAGTGTGACATCCCCCCTCCCATTCTCATAGGCAGTGTGGCATGCCTCCTCCCCTTCTCATAGGCAGTGTGGAATTCCTCCCTCCCATTCCCATAGGCTGTGTGGATTTCCCCCCATCCCATTCCCCATAGGTAGTGTGGCATCCCCCCTCCCATCCTCATAGGCTGTGTGTAATCTCCCCCATCCCATTCCCCATACAGGCAGTGTGACATTCCCCCCAATCCCCTTATTCAGTGTGGCATTTCCCCCCCCAAACTAAAGGTATACTTACATGAACGCTGTCCCCGCGGGTCCGCCACTGCCGTTCTGGCTGGCGCACGCTGGCACCCAAGTGTTTGTGTCAGCGTGTGCAGACACCCCAGAGGCAGTGGCGGTGCCGGAAAGCCAGAGTGGGGACAGCAAGCGCAAAACTCATGTAAGTATACTTTTCCCCCCTTTTTTTAGTTTTTTACATTCGCCCAGTTACATTTTCTTCCCGCTTTTGGGAGAAAAAATAGTGCGTCTTATATGGCGAAAAATACGGTAGTAGTTATATCATTATATCTATAATACTGTTTATACAATTCTGGATTCTTGGGATTTTATTTCAGTCAGTCAAGCAGTAGAATGTCCTGAATGTGCAGATTTCTAATCCTAGACCAAATGCAAATCATTCCAAATAAAAAAAAGGACACTTCCTCTTGAGCTTTAAGTTCCAGTTTCACTGACGGGGCCAAGAATGGATTGCGGGGCCCTGCAGCTATGCATGGATTATCTTCATCCCATTAAAATTTAATGCTAATATTGGGATTATACAAAGCCAAGCAAGAGACTAAGGCCCAGATGAGTTTTCTTTTTGTCCCCTCTGGGCATTGTTTTAGGATAACATGTTGGCGGCTATCCTAAGGGAAGATAAGAAAGCATGGTCATGCTGATAGCGAGCTACCTGCTCGTCTTGCTCTATTACACCTTCTGCTGTGCGCCACGCTCTGTAAAATCATTCAGCTCACCGACACCCAGCTGCAGAACCTAGTAAATGAAGATGATTCTTAATTGTCACATCAGTCACCATGGCAACAAAGAAGAAAAAAATACACGGTAGATTCAACATCTTTTGCTTTTCTTCCCCCTTCTCTGTATCTTTTCCAGCCAGAATCATTTCTTGGTAATGTTCTCTTAGCTGCGCTTTCAACTCATGCAAATCATGACGCACCCCCGAGGCTTCCTTCATCCTCACATGCTTATTCTTTCAACTTAAAGGGACTCTAGGTCTTTTGGAAATTACAGCGTTAGCTTTCAGTTGTCCCGCGGTGACAACATTTGCCTTCAGTGAGGCTTGCAATTATATCAAAAGTTCTTGTTGATTTTGATGGCTGAATTTAAAAAGGATCTTTTGCTTTTACGGGAAGCATGGTGGTCGAATGGTCCAATGGTCCAAGCAAACCTTTTAGAGGCCCCAGGGTAGGTAGGAGGGCAATATCCTTCTTTCCTATCACTGGAGAGATAAAGTTACTAATAAAGTCACTAATAACTTGGGGGTGCCCCACTGCTTCTCCCCCTCTACTACAAGCCTCATGGTTGGCACTTTCACGTTCAGGGGCGGACTGGGTTAATAAATGGCTTGGGACTTTTTTGTTCACATCGGTCCTTCTGCAGTGTGTCCGGCCACATATAATACCCCCCTCATAATAAGCAGTGCGGCAGAACACCCCCCAAACACTCCATAACAAGTGCAGCAGTGCTGCATCCCCCCGAATCACCCCAAAACAAGCAGTGCAGCAGAGCATCCCCCCCAAATCACCCCACAACAAGCAGTTCAGCAGAGATTCCCCCCAAAGCACCCCATAACAAGCAGTGCAGCAGAGAATCCCACCGAATCACCCCATAACAAGCAGTGCAGCAGAGCATCCCCCCAAATCACCCCATAACAAGCAGTGCAGCAGAGCATCACCCCATAACAAGCAGTGCAGCAGAGAATCACCCCATAACAAGCAGTGCAGCAGAGAATCCCCCCAAATCACCCCATAACAAGCAGTGCAGCAGCGAATCCCCCCAAATCACCCCATAACAAGCAGTGCAGCAGAGAATCCCCCCAAATCACCCCATAACAAGCAGTGCAGCAGAGAATCCCCCAAATCACCCCATAACAAGCAGTGCAGCAGAGAATCCCCCCCAAATCACCCCATAACAAGCAGTGCAGTAGAGAATTCCCTCGAATCACCCCATAACAAGCAGTGCAGCAGAGCATCCCCCCAAATCACCCCATAACAAGCAGTGCAGCAGAGCATCACCCCATAACAAGCAGTGCAGCAGAGAATCACCCCATAACCAGCAGTGCAGCAGAGCATCCCCCCAAATCACCTCATAACAAGCAGTGCAGCAGAGCATCCCCCCAAATCACCCCATAACAAGCAGTGCAGCAGAGAATCCCCCAAATCACCCCATAACAAGCAGTGCAGCAGAGAATCCCCCAAATCACCCCATAACAAGCAGTGCAGCAGAGAATCCCCCAAATCACCCCATAACAAGCAGTGCAGCAGAGAATCCCCCAAATCACCCCATAACAAGCAGTGCAGCAGAGCATCCCCCCAAATCACCCCATAACAAGCAGTGCAGCAGAGAATCCCCCCAAATCACCCCATAACAAGCAGTGCAGCAGAGCATCCCTCCTAATCACCCCATAACAAGCAGTGCAGCAGAGAATCCCCCAAATCATCCCATAACAAGCAGTGCAGCAGAGAATCCCCCCAAATCACCCCATAACAAGCAGTGCAGCAGAGCATCCCCCCAAATCACCCTATAACAAGCAGTGCAGTAGAGAATTCCCCCGAATCACCCCATAACAAGCAGTGCAGCAGAGAGTCAGTGCCGGCTCCAGGTTTATGTGGGCCCTCGGGCGGCATGGTCTCAGTGGGCCCCTTTGTGGTGGAGAGTCGCGGGTCAGGGGTCTATAAATTCCATGGCATAGAACATTGTGCAAGGACCAGCCCTTGTGCTGGCCTTTACATAGAAACATAGAAGGTTGACGGCAGAAGGAGACCATACGGTCCATCTAGTCTTCCCTTATGTGTATACTGTATGTTCTCTTTATCTTTGGATAGGTGTGTGCTTATCCCAGGCATGTTTACATTCAGTGACTGTTGATTTTTCAACTACCTCTGCTGGAAGTTTGTTCCAAGCATCTACTACTCTTTCTGTAAAATAATATTTTCTAACATTGCTCCTGATCCTCCCCCCGACTAGCTTCAGGTTGTGCCCCTTGTTCTATCATTAAGTTTCTTCTTAAAAACACTTCCCTCCTGAACCTTATTCAATCGTTTCACACATTTAAAGGTCTCAATCATGTCCCCTCTCTCCCTTCTTTCCTCCAGACTGTACAAATTTAGTTCTTTAAGTCTCTCCTGATAAGTTTAAGTCCTTCCACCATTTTTGTTGCCGGCCTCTGGACACGTTCTATTTGAATAATGTCTTTTTGCAGGTAAGGTCTCCAGAACTGCACACAGTATTCTAGCTGTGGCCTTACCATGGCTCTATACAGCGGCATCACAACCTCCCTCTTCCTACTGGTGATGCCTCGCGCTATGCAGCCGAGCATCCTGCTTGCTTTTCCCACTGCCTGGCTACACTGTCCATTCATCTTGCAGCTATCAGTAATCAGTATCCCTAAATCTCTCTCCTCCGAGGTCCTGGCTAACACAGTACTGCCCATAGAGCGGGGATTCCTTCTACCCAAGTGCATGATTTTACATTTAGAGACATTAAACTCTAGTTTCCACATTTTTGACCATCTATCCAGTAAAGCTAAATCATTTTACATGTTGCAGACACCTCCAGGAATATCCACCCTATTACTAACCTTTGTATCATCAGCAAACAGACAAACTTTTCCAAGCCTTCTCCTATGTCACTTACAAATATATTAAAAAGAATGGGGCCCAGGACAGAGCCTTGCGGCACACCACTTGTAACTCGCCTTTGTTCAGATTGCACACCATTTACAACAACACTCTGATACCGATCCCTCAGCCAACTGGAAATCCACTGAACTATCCAGGGATTGAGTCCTACCTTCAATAACTTATCTATGAGCTCCTTATGTGGTACAGTGTCAAAGGCTTTGCTAAAATCCAGATAGGCGATATCCACAGCACCACCTTCATCTAACACTTTAGTGACATTGTCAAAGAAATCAATAAGATTGGTCTGACATGATCTGCCCTCAGTAAAGCCGTGCTGTTTTGGGTCCAATAGGTCATTAATATTTAGATTAATTATCTGTTTTTTTTAAGAGTGTTTCCATTAATTTGACCACTATAGATGTTAAACTAACTGGCCTGTAATTACTGGCTTCTTCTCTACTCCCCTTTTTATGGATTGGTACGACATTGGCCATTCTCCAATCATCTGGAACCTCACCAGTTGAAAGGGAATGGTTAAAGGAGCAGTATCGCGAATTTTTCTTGGTGACTTATATTTAAATGATACTTTGAATGTAGGTAAGTGCTGGAGTAAGAATTACAAATTTAGAAAAAAATGATGTGTGTGTTGTGCAGCTGGAGACTAATAGCTCATGTTTATGTCTGCTGAGTGTCGGGGCCCGACACTCTGGCCTGTTCCACGCTGATGAGAGGGGGAAACAATGTAACAAAGTATCAGCTGTTCAGTGCTGGCAGCCGTCCAGCATAAGATAACAACATTGCAACATTGCCTGGCCAGAACTCATATATCTAAAACAGAGAGAAAAGCTCTAGAAGTCATTTAGTTCATTGGTAAATTAAATGTCAGTTTGAACCAGAGAATCACTGGTTTGAATCTCAGACTCACCAGTTTTTATTTCAGAACTGGATTTTTATGTTTACATCCTGTTTTTTGCTCTAAACATTTTTTATTTTGACAGTTTTCCCTTCATGTTGGTTCTGCTGCAGAATCTTTCAGTTTACCATTTTCTCTCAACACATTTTTCCATATGATCTTTCTTTCAGCTTTGTGTGTTTTGAGCAAAGCCCAACCCAGGATTTTCACTATCTGGAGTTTTGTTTTGTGCCCCTAGGGGCATCCCGACTTGGGATGCCCTGATATGTGAAACCCCCAAGTTCGCCTGTGAAAACGTACCTTTCCCTGTCCCACAGCGCATGTGTGGGCTCTCATCCAATCAGCACTGTTTGCACACAGATGGGGAGCCTGAGCAGTAACCTTCCTGGCCGCCTGGCCTGTCAAAATGACTATTTGCATGAGCGCGCCAGATAAATGGGGGGATCTGTGGTTATCCAGGGGTCGTTTCACACAGTGGGGCATCCCGTTTTAGGATGCCCAAGGGGGAAGGTCAATGGCCGGGTCTTCTAGACTTCAGGGTCGGCCACTCAGTGTTTTGTTCCACTTTAATACCTTTAGATTTTCCTGCACAGTTATTCAAAGAAGAATTTCAGTTATTTTCAGTCAGTTTAGTTTATTTTGTATAGATTTTACACATTTGAGTCACCTGGTCTCATAACAAAAGCAGCACCTCACACACAGCCGTTACCACTGATTACAGTGTCAGCCTCTGAGGTAAAGTGTTGCTAGGAGACCAGTGGGCTAAATGAAGCAGCTCACTAAATACAACCCAGCAGATCCCCCTATTCAGCAAATGGACTGAGCCATTGGCATTATACAATTTAAAAGTAAGGCATATATTTTTTCCTTTTTCTATCGCCACATTATTTATACACATGTTAGAAGCTATTGTGTGGCTATTTAATTATTTATCTTTTTTAATGTAAATTCCGCGGTACTGCTCCTTTAAGTAAATCAGTTAGAGGGGCTGCAATCACAAACCTAAGTTCCCTTAGAACTCTGGGGTGGATTCCATCTGGACCCATCGCCTTACTTTTAGATGTGCCAGCTCGGCTAAGACATCAGCCTCCAGAAACTCCGGAGCTGTACCCTCCCAGCTGGATTCTGTGCTATGGCCATGCCTGCTACTATCTGAAAATACTGAACAAAAGTAGCTATTCAGATAAAAAAAACACACAGAAAACATTATTTTATTTGTTTTTTTTAAAGTGGAGCAAAACCCAGCTGCATTGGCCGGGAATCTATAAGGTTCCTGGGCCGATCTATTCCCTCCCCGAGGGGCATCCCATATCGGGATGCCCTGCTGTGTGAAGCCCCCCAGGTTGCCTGCTACACTTACCTTAATCCCGGTCCATCGGCGCATGTGCGGGCTGCATCCCCGCTATCCCTCTAGCAGGGTGCGCGCCCGCGCATTTGTGAATGACCGGCGCAGGCACGCTCCCTGTTAGAGGGGAGCGCAAGATGCGTCTGCCAGCGCTCTCGGAGCTGCTGAGCTAAGATGTCGCTCAGACGTGCATAGCTCAGCGGCTCAGAGCACGCTGATTGGACGAGCGGCTGCGCATGCGCTGGAGGACCGCGGTGAAGTGAGTTGATGCAGGAGATCTGGGGGATTTTGGCTTCTGCTCTCCTGCTGCTGGAAGCCTTTTACACCTTCTGACATAAGGGGTTATTTAAAAAAAAAAAATGACATAGGGTCCCTCCTCCACATACCCTGTGTGGGCCCGGGCTCTTCTGCCCCCCCCTGGGCTTTGGGGAGGCAGGTAATTGGGGGAGCCGGGCGTTAATGGCAAGTCACCCGCTAGCTGCTTTTATTTTTTTTTAGCCCTGCAGATTTGTGCCAGCTGCCAGTGGGCCCCCCAGGGGGCCCTCGGCAGCGGCCCGCGTTTGCCGGGTGCCAACGCCTGCCCTGTATATAGTAATTAAACTGGACCAAAGACTCCCGGGCATGCATACTCGCTCTCCCTCGCTGTGTCAAACCCTCCAGGTTGCCCAAAAACTCATCTTCGTTCCCCGTCCAAGGGTTCATGCGCAAGCAGTGGCTGCATCCCCACTGTCCCTTTAGCAGGACGCGTGCCCGTGAGCACACTGACTGGACGAGAGGCTGCGCATGCACTGTAGAACTGAGGAGTAGCTAGGCTTTCTGGCACCCAGGGGCAAAGATTCAAAATAGCGCCCCCACCTGTGTATAGGCCCCCCTTTGGCACCTCTCTGACCTGCGGCACCCGGGGCAAGTGCCGCCCTACTCTCCCCACTAGCTATGCCCCTGGAGGAAGGGTGAGTGAGATCGGGCAACCTGGGGGGTTTCACACTGTGGGGCACCCTCGATTGGGTTACACAGGGGGGCAAAAACCAAAACTCAGGTTTTTGACTATCCTGGTTTTCGGTCCTTTCCCCCGGGGCACCCCGATCGGGGGTGCCCCACTGTCTGAAACCCCCAGATCACTGAGCCCAACTCACCTCTTCCAGGACTACGAGGCATGCGCAGGTGCTCGTCCAATCAGGGTGCTCGGAGCCGCTGACATCACGTCGCCTAAGCTTCCGTCTAAGGCCAGTGGCTCTGAGCTGGCTAGCGGCCGCGTCCCCCGCTACCCTCTAACAGGGAGCGTGCCCGCGCCAACCATTCACAAATGCCTGGCACAGGCACGCGCCCTGCTAGAGGGATAGCCGGGATGCTGCAACGGCTCGCACATACGCCGTTGGACCGGGAAGCAAGGCAAGTTTATGGGGCGACCTGTGGGGGTTTCACACAGCGGGGCATCCCTATTTTGGATGCCCCGGGGGGATTGAATCAATCAGATTCAGCGACTGCGCTGGGTTTTGGTCCACTCTAAACTCCCTGCAAAGCTTTATGAGGCTGTTAACACACACGTAGCCCCTTTTACAGAAGGAACGGGTTTTATTAGAGTTTGCCGACACTTGTGCTTCAAGCGGGATTTTCCTTCTAACAAGCAGCTCATCCCACCAGAGATATGATAGATCAACAATAAATTACAGACCCCAATGCCGGGAATCCTTCAGTGGCAGCCAAGCTCATTAGGCCGGCAGAAGTTTCTGTTGGCATCAGCATGCCTAAAGGTAGCAAAATGAAATAAATATTCGATGTTCAGCCTTATTAAATTTCCTCTGATTCTATAGCTGCCGCTAAATATGCATCGGGAGCTTAAATGCAGTTAGGGGGGATGGCGGGTCTCATAGCCTCAGCCAATCAGGAGCTTCCTGCTGGGCCATGTCATGCCATTAGTAAATTACATTGTTGTTTTGCTTTAGGTTGCTGCTAGCATTAAATTATAGCAACAGTTCCCACTGTTTTAATATCGTGTTGCGCTACAGTTATCAGCACAATGCAACCTTATTCCGTATAATTGTTCAGCGTAGGGGAGGAAAAAAAAAGAGAAGCAGCAGCCATTGCAAAGGCATAAAAGGCTTGTGGGCGATGTATGAGCGAAGGGAGGAGAAGAATTGGGGCTTCGGAGCTTTTGTATTCCGCTGAACGAGGGAGATGAGGAAAAGGCACTTTGGCTCTCAATTTAACGGATACTTATTTGTTTCTTGGCAGGAAGTGCCAAAAGAGGATGAAAAGCAAAGCTTTGTTTTCTTGAGACTTAAAGAGGAACAAAACTCAAGTTTATCACCATCTTGGGTGTTGCTTTTCCTGTCTGTGGCATACCGATTGGATAAACTCACCTTTCTTTCATTTCCATATCACATGTGTGGGCCGCAGGCAGGGCGGCGGCGCCAGCACAGGGCAAACCTGGGCAACTACCAGGGCCCCAGGCATCTTCAGGGGCCTACACTTGACCATGGTATTGTTTTACAGTGGTCCAAAACCACCAAATGGATGGCCTCAGCAACAGGGGATGATCAGCAACAATGAAGAAGGTGGCATGAAAGGGAGGTGGTGAGAACCAGGTGACAACTGACAGCAATGATGAAGATAGCAAGCAGTAAGCGCTGAAGGGTGCTTGGTGGCAGTAGAGAATGCAACAAGGACTAGAGGATGATTGGTGGCTATAGGTAGGGCTGTATTTACCATTAGGCAACCCTAGGCACGTGCTTAGGGTGGCAACAAGGAAGGGGGGGCATTGCCCTTACTACTGTTTGAAGCAAAAGAAATTACAACTCTCATATCCTGAACAGAAATGCCTCCTAACAAGCACCCCCCCCCCCCAGCCACAGAAGGATGAGTGTATTTGTGTGAAGGGGGGGTTGCAATGGGTTGAACACAGGCCACAGCATCTCCCCTCCACTGCTTTGGTCATGTGACTCCTGTATGTCAGAATGTAGTAAAAGATGGAACATGCGTCCCTGCTTCAATGCATTTTCCCCTTTGTGCCCTCTCTCTCCTTCACAAACATACTCTGCATCTAGCCCATTGCCTGCCTCCCAACCTTTCAGGGTGGGAAAGAGGGACAGATTGTAAATTAGGCCACACCCCCTCATTGAAGGATGGATAGGAGGTGGTTATAACAGTTACAACAAAAGAAACAATTTGAATAGGCAAATGTATCATTGAATGAATTAAATGAGGGACACAGGGACATGGACTCAAAAGAGGGACAGTCCCTCCAAATCAGGGACACTCGAGAGGTATACCATTGCACCTTTCCCCCTACACACTTTTTTTATATGGACTGTGACCTAACTTAAAAAAAGGGGGCGCAAACACTTAAAGTGTCTAGGGCACCATGAACACCAAATACGGCCCTGGCTATAGGGAAGGCAATAAGAACTGGAGGGCAATTGGTGGCAGTAGAGAATGTAACAAGGACTAGGGGACGGTTGGTGGCTATAGGCAAGGCAATAAGAAATGGAGGGCGATCAGCAGCAGAAGATGGCCCACTACTCACTACTTTGGGGCCCACTAAGACTCTCTTGCCCAAGGGCCCCCACAAACCTAGAGCTGGCCCTGGCCGCAGGCCAATCACGACACACGTTTCCTTCTGCTTTTTACTAAATCCCAGTTCGGGTTGCTCCATAAAGAGGGAGGCCACTGGCCCTACAGGACAACTCTACTCATTATGTAACTTACACAGATGGTAACTAAGCCTTTCTTGTATAACATAGAGTATCACTGTTACGAAATTTACTTCTCTGAAAAAATGTTGTGTACATAAGGCCGGTTGGCCCCCCAACTTACTCCCACTGCGCCTGCGCCGATTTCTAGCAAATCAGAACAGATTGCGTCACCTGGCCCCTGTGGAGAGATTTGTGGCTGATTTAGAGCACAGAGGGGTTGGTGCAGATAAAGGCATTATGAGGAAGGTTTAGGCCAGACATATTCATTGCATTAAAGTGGACCAAAACCCGCTGTGATCGGCATGGGAATCAATAAGAATCTTGTATATTGGGCTCAGGCCCTCTGGCCCTTGCTGAGACCATTGCCCTTCCATTGTCCATGCTGTATGTATGTGTTGGGCTTGCAGCCCTTCCAGCGATATTGTCTGTCCTGGGCCCATGGTTCTTCACTGTCTAGGCTATTGTCTGCACTGTGCCCACAGTCTTCCATTGCCTAAACTGGGGTACAGAACCTCTATGGTCTGCACTGGGGCCCAGTAGCTTCATTGTCTGCACTGGGGCCCAGTTCTGCAATTGCCTACACTGGGGACCAGTACCTCAGTTGTCTGCACTGGGGACCAGAACCTCTTTAGTCTGCAATGGGGCTCAGTACCTCCATTTTCTGCACTGCCATTGTCTGCATTGGGGTCCAGTTCTGCCATTGTCTGCACTAGGGCGCAGGTCTGCCATTGTCTGCGCTGGAGCCCAGTTCTGTCATTGTCTGCACTGGGGCCCAGTCCTGCCATTGTCTGCACTAGAGCCCAGTTCTGCCATTGTCTGCCCTGTGGCCCAGTTCTGACATTGTCTGACTGGGGCCCAGGTCTGCCTCTGTCTGCACTGGGGCCCAGTTCTCCCATTGCCTGCATTGGGCCCAGTTCCTCTGTTGCCTGCTCCGGGGCAGATCCTCCATTGCCTGCTTTGGGGCCAAAACCCACTATTGTCTGCACTGGGGCCCTGACTATCCGTTCTTGTCCTGTGTACATCTGCCCTGTGTATCCCTTTCCCACGTTTGCAACCATCATAGGACTACCTGGGGCCTGTGAACCCTCCACCTTAAAGAGCGTGGCTGAAAACCGGGTTGCTTACAAGCTCTCTGTAGAGTACTGGACCTCCCACGGCCCAGGTGGTCCACATCTTGCCTCTTTGATGGTGCAGGTGGGTTGTCTGTCTTGTGTGCATCTGTTACCAGTCAGCTGCCTAGTTCCCCTGTCCCTAGACAATGACCATTGACTATGACCTCCAGGGAGCCATTGGAGAACCTCCCTGTCCTGGGTCCCGAACCCTAAACCAGGTAAAATAAATACCACCAGGTAAATCCCAAACCGCCTTGAATTCCCAGTGATTGATTTGATTGAAATAACTTTTGATGTTTGCAAATGATGCAAAATAAGCAAATGCCAATTTTCGGCACTTTACAAACTATAAAATGTATTGAAACTCAGAATCATTTGGAGCATTTTCATTTGTGAAAAACATACTGTTATCATTGGGAGGCTCATTAAAATTTGATTTAAACTCTGATAAACGGCTGATGACTTGTATTATTATTAATGCTATTCTTAATATCTGACCATCATTTGAATCCACTATTTAGGAACATCAGAGAACAATATCATTTGTGGAATCATTCGGAACGCAGTATATGGACTGCTGTGGCGGGTGTTTAGCGCTTATTCGGCAGGCGCCTCCATGAGACGAGTGCAGCCAGTGATCCTTGATGTGCTGGCAGGACACAGAAGAAAAGGTCACAAGCATCTGACATAAATATCTATTCAGCAGCAGCACGGGGCTGGAGTTTCTACTCAGCCTTTCATGCCTTTTTATCCCCCAGCTTTGATTTGACAGATATTGCTGTTGAAAAATATGGCAGTTTGAATTGTTAAATCTTTGTCGCTCTTGAACAGAGCCAATTATTTTACATTCATTCTTCTTTTAAACAAATTCTTTGATTTGCAAACCGAGAGCACCTGAGTAAGAGCGGCCATTGTTGCCAGAGACAGAAAGCAGCGAGCCATTGCCACAGGATCAGTTTGGTGTTGTAGCCAGTGGTGTTGCCTTTGTGTTGCGTTGTGGAACAGGTCAGTTTACAGTAATTCTTTATTTGTCAGCCTAATTGAGATTTTGTCACCCTCTGTTGCCAGGCCATTTTTCACCATTTATATATGTTTAGCCAACTATACATGTTTAGCTGTGATCTTTTCACAAACTTCCAGGAATTTCAGGAAAATTACATATTTGGGCTTTAAAGTGGACCAAAACCCAGGATTCTGACTATCCTGAGTTTTGGTCCTTTCCTCCAAGGCACCGCGCTGTGTGAAACCCTGCAGATTGCCGAGAGCCACTCACCTCTCCCCCAGTCCTACGGCTGCTCATCCAATCAGCGCACTTGGAGCCGCTGACGTCATGTTGTCTAAGCCAGCATCTAAAGCCAGCGCCTCCAAGTGCCTCTGCATCCCCCGCTTTCCTCCAACAGGGAGCGTGCCCGCGCCGGCCACTCACAAGTGCCTGGCGCAGTCACACGCCCTGCTAGAGGGACAGCGAGGATGCGGCCGTGGCTCGTGCTTGCACCATTGGACCGGGAAGCAAGGTAAGTGTACGGGCGACCTGGGGTTTCACACAGCAGGGCATCCCGATTTTGTCACTCTCTGTTGCCAGGCCATTTTACACCATTTTGCGCTATACATGTTTAGCTGTGAGCTTTGCACAAACCTCCAGGAATTTTCTGGAAATTACATATTTAGACTTTAATATGAAAAGTCTGGTTTGTAATTTTTTCAGTGATCTCATATTTTGGGTGAAATATGTGAAAAAGAGATATATTTTACATTTTGGTCAATTTTTTTAAGAAAACCACATTGTGTGTAAAAGTCCCATTTCTCACGGTTATGACTGTACCACATATGTATCTGTAGCCCCCCCCCCCCCCCCATTCCTGCCCAGGAAAGCTGCAAAATGATAAGACGCCTTACAACATTTTCAAATAAAATACAGCTACTATGTACATTATGAAGGGTTGAACCCTTACATTGTTTTTAAATATTGGTGCGGGGGGGGGGCATGTTTTTTAAAAAAAAATTAGCAAAATGTTATTTTAATAGACCAAATCTATGTCAGCACTGATCGGGGGGAGGATGCAGCCTTGTTATTTTATTTGACCTCCGTTTTAGTACACGAAGTATATATATATATATATATATATATATATATATATATATATATATTGTGGTAAAGTGTATGGAAAAGTGCTGGATGATGTCTATGTTTCTTTCAGCCAGGCACGATCCATGCCGGGATAACAGAGCTCCAATCCACATCCCCAGTCCTCTACGGGTTTTTCCCCTACTCCCAGGTCTTTCCAGGTAATTAGATTAATTGAAGGAAGGAAGTCTAATAAAAGGAGTTGCTGAGGCTTCCAGGGTGGAGATGGAGAGGCTGGGTTGAGGAGCCTGTGCCTTGCTGCTCCCAAAACCTACAGTTCTGAACTGCATCCAAAGGACTTTATGTGTTATGTTTTTGGAGCCTGCGGATTAGCAGCCTGGGCTTGTATGCCCTGAAAGTGGACCTGTGATATCAAGGACTTGCAATACTCTGTACCTATCAGACACTGGACATTGCTAAAGCTGGTGAGGAAACTGCTGACTTTACTGTATTGTACCCTGCATTATACTGAATTTAAGAGTTTTTTCTGATGGACTTTGTCTTCAATAAACCGTTTAATTCAACTAAGAACTGTGTCATTGCCATTAGCACCCCAGATCCTGACTGTCATGATCGACTCACCTGGGCAGCGGTCCCGCGCTGTCACGGGGGAGCTGGCCGTGGCGCGTCCTGACCGGCGGCCACTCCGAGTGTCTGCTCGGGCGGCGCCGAGCATGGCCGCCTTCTCCGTTCCCCCCCGTGTTCCCGGCGCGTCCGACGGAGGCTTCAGTGAAGGGCCAATGAGCCCTGTGTATGTATGTGTTTGTGTGTGGGTTGGGGCCAATGAGCCCTGTGTGTGCTTACGGGCCAATGAGCCCAAGGTTGTTTCTGGGCAGAACGCCCTATAGTTTGAATGGGGCAATCAGCCCAAAGTATGTAATTGCACCAATCACTTACACCCTCATTGTCCAATTCCGTTCCGGTTAGCCCTATTAAAGTTTTACCCCTCCAGTGTATCATTGCCCGTGATAGCGTGCTGCTGGGTGTGATATTCTGTATAGATTCTTCCCGTTTGATCTTGCTGTGTATGACCATCCCGTGATTGCCGCCTGGACCAACCTTTGCCTGTTTCTGACTCCGATTTTGCCTGCTCCCTTGTACTGCGTACCTGTGACCTCCCGGCTTGACCCTTGGCTCGACTTTGACTATTCTTCCGTCCTTTGGTGCCGCGCTTGATTGGACTGATCTCCCGTGTATGACCCCTGCTTGCCTGACCTCTCCCAGTCTCGTTCCTGGTTCATCTGCCTTCCTCCCCGTAAGTCCTCCAAGTCCTGGGGGCAACCGTGCCCGGTGAGGCATGTAAAGCGCCCCGACAGACGGGGGCTTGACTATAGGTGAAGCTAGCAGCGGAGATTGGGTTTGCGGACTTACAGAAGGCGGTATATATACACACACAAATACACAGTCAGTGATTTCTGCAATATTTTACAGTAACGCCATGAGCTGCTCTGATTTTCAAGTGAAGCAAGGAGTCATGGAGCCATAATAGGCCATTCACTGTAATCTGCTGACACTGGCACTCCTGTTTGATACATACCAAGGTTTGTCTTTAGTGGAAGGTAGATTCAAATTGGAGATATACAGCCAATCCGTTCCCTGCATATTCCTATTCTCTAGATTTTGCCAGTAATGAATTGCCACAAAGGTATCATGAAAAGGTGTATAAATGGCAATATCATTTGTGCATGGTATATAAACGACCCCTCCTCTTTCATATTTAGCAAGGTTTATGTGGATTTTTATTTTTGGATCTTCTTCTCGCAATTGTGCTTCTTTAACAATTCCTGGAAAACTACTGATCTGCCTGCTCGTGGTTTTGGCAACTGCATCTGCTCATCTCCTAAGTCATCAATCAAGCTTGCAGGACAAGCTTATGCTGGTCCATGTCCCCCCTAGGGTCCTACTCTTGGTCCATTCCCTTCCAAAGGTGCTGTTTCTAGTCAGTTTAGCACACATTTGTTAGAGCATAAATCAGGAACAAGCCTTCTGATGGGGCTTGAACCAGGGACAGGACATGCGACAAAGAATGAACCAGGAGCAAGAGCTCTAGTAGAGGATGGACCAGCAGCGGAGGGGGGCGCAGAACATGTGGCAAAGGGACAGAATATGTGACAAAGAATATGTATGTAGCTCTAATAGACAATGGAGACAAAAGCCTCTGGCAGTTCATGGATCAGGAGTAGGATCTTAGGCAGTGCATGGAGCAGGAATAGGTATTCTGTCAGACAAATTACTAGGAATCTGGTGGAAAATGGACCAGGAGCAGGACATCTGCTGGTGTATGGAACAGGACCTCTAGTATGGAATAGACCATTAGCAGGTCTCCTGGCAGAAAACAAATACAGATTAGGACATTTTGTGGGCCATGTACTAGTATCAGAACCTCTGGCAGTACATGGGGTAGGAGCAGGACTTCTGTTTGGGCTAAGACTGCTGTAAGTGCAAGACCTTTGGAGGTGCATGGACCAGGAGCGGGTCCTTTGTTGGTGTCTGGACTAGAAGCAGGATCTATGGCAGTGCATTGACTAAGAGCATGACCTTTGGGGTGCATGAACTGGAAGCAAGAACTTTGGCTATGCATGAACTAGGAGCAAGACCTTTGGCAGTGCATGGACTAGGAGCAGAACCTCCAAATCAGGAACAAGCCCTATGATTGGGCTTGAGCCAGGGACAAGACATGTGGCAAAGAGAGGACCAGGAGCAGAACATGTTGCAAAGGAACAGGACATGTGGCAAGGAAAGAACCAAACCAGGAGCTGTAGCTCTAGTAGACAATGGACAAGGAGTGTCGTGGACCAGGAGCCAGCCCTCTGTTGCTGTATGGAGTTGTGCCTCTAGCAGGGAATGGACTATTAGCAGGGCTCCTGCACGTACAAAGGGCAACAGAAGGACCTCTGGCAGGGCATAGACTAAGAGCAAAGCCTCTAGCAGTTCATGGATCAGGAGTAGGATCTTAGGCAGTGCATGGAGCAGGAATAGGAACTCTGTCAGACAAATGACTAGGAATCTGACCTTTGGAGGAGAATGGACCAGGTGAAGAACCTTTGGTGGAAAATGGACCAGGAACAGAACATCTGGTGGTGTATGGAACAGGACCTCACGGAATAGACCATTAGCAGGTCTCCTAGCAGTAAATGTATAAAGATTAGGACATTTTGTGGGCCATGTACTAGGAGCAGAACCTCTGTCAGGGAATGGAGTAGGAACAGGACTTCTGTTGGGGATAAGACTGCTGTAGGAGCAAGACCTTTGGAGGTGCATGGACTAGGAGTGGGACATTTGTTGGTGCCTGGACTAAAGTAGGATCTATGGGTTGCATAGACTGGAAGCAAGACCTTTGGCCTCACATGAACTAGGAGCAGGGCCTCTGGCAGTGCATGGACTAGGAGCAGGACCTCTGGTGGTGCATGGAGTAAGCCCCCTATTAGAGGGAACTGGGGGATGCGGCCGCTGGTCTTAGACACCTGCTTAGACGACATGACGCCAGTGGCCGTGCATGTGCTGTAGGACCGGGTGAGTTGCGCTTGGCGATCTGGAGGGGTTCACACAGCAGGGCACCCCCGACCAGGGTGCCCCGGCGGAAAGGACCAAAACCCAGAATAGTCAAAATCCTGGGTTTTGGCCCACTTTAACGTTAGTATACACCACCTGAAAGTCTGCTCCTGCTCTGGCTGGGAATCACGTCCCTAAAAAGAAATATTAAACAGCTGATTCGTCATCGCCACTGAAGGGCTATTTGCCGTCGTTACTTGCCGGGAGTTCAGCGGATAATGGCAGATATTTGCAGCCAGCCATTTATGCTCTTAGTATATTGTCCATGGTCCAGCAGTCAGTTTAATAAAACAGTCATATTAATATGCGCGGCATCCAATCGGGGGAAATCGACTAATCTCGTTTAGCAATCTCATGGGGACGAAAACTAGATGGAATGAAGACTGAGAGCAATTACTTCTGGTCTGGAAAATTACCTGGATAGAATAGTTTTTTTTCTCTGCACGTGTCCAGTCTGAATCTCTTATCTGAATATCCTTAAAGTGCCACTGTGGTTAACAGAAGCTGTTTAATGGCTGGGACAAAATGTGGGCTCCTGAAGCAACGCTTCTCCAGTCTGGCCTCTAAAGCCACTTGAGGTCTCACTTTAGACGTATTCTCCTTCTCCTCTTCCATCTAGTATCACAACATTTACAAGTTAAAGCTTAAAGGTGACGAAAACCCACCATGGATGGCGACTCCAGGGCAGGCATACTAGCGTCGGGACACCCCAGTCGGGGGTACCCTGCTGTGAGAAACCCCCCTGGTCGGTATGGGTATGGCCCAGGTCTGCAGGGACTAACCTCTCCTTACTGACTGTAAACCCAGAAGAGAGTAAATACTCATCTTCTCCTGATGGAAGTCTGTATGATAGGGACAGTGCTTACCTCACCCATATTGGAGTTGTGGCAGCCACATGTTTAAGCAGCTGTTTCTTGGGCCCCATAGGAAAGGGGGAGTATCTATGTCATGCAGGGTTCACTACAGCAGAAAGATTGGTAGGTTAGTTTAATGTCCCCGTGCACCTGGTCGCTTCCTGGCAGAGTTGCAAGGGAAGGTTTAAAGCAGACCACAACTCACGGAGATCGGCCCAGGAATCTAAAAGATTGATTCCCTTCCCCCAGGGCATCCAGAATCGGGGTGCCCCAATGTGTGAAACCCCCCAGGTTGCCCATAAGCTCACTCTTTCGCAGTCCAACGGCGCATGCCCGAGCGGCAGGGTGCATCCCTGCTATGCCTCTAGTAGGATACTTGTCCGCACCAGACATTTGTGAATGACCAGAGCGGGCATGCTCCCTGTTAAAGGGTAGCAGGAGATGCGGCCACCAGATTGCTCGGATCTGCTTGTATTAGATGAGCTTCTGCGGATCCGAGGTAGGGGCTCAAGCAGATCCGAGTGATTGAACGCGGACAGGAATGCGTCATATAACTGTGAAGAGGCGAGTTTGTTCGGGTGACCTGGAGGGTTTCACACTGCAGGGCACCCCCACCAAACCCTAGATAGGGTTTATCCTGGGCTGTGACTTGGGGGGCCATCCTGCTTCATATATTAGTAAGCACTTTTCATTTATAATATGTTTGGCACTGTTGCACTTTAACTTGTACTGAGGCTGTTTGATATTTTGCACTATTATTATTATTATTTTTTGATGTTGTTTACTTGAGATGTATGCACGTAGAGAAGCACAGTCACTTTAGGTTATTCATGCATGTATATGTTGTATAGATGCAGTATAGCTATATGGGTTAATAGCATTATAGACTTGTTAGGAATTTAATAGGAGTGCAGGCTCCCCCGGGTGGCGCAATTTCTTATGGCACAGTTATTTTGTTTTTAACATGTGTGTTTTTAAGTATGTACACTAAAATTCATTACATTATGATTGTTTGAGTGCAAGAGTCAGTCTCTGTGGGGTTCAGATTTGGGAGTGGGTGGAGGCGGTTGAAATAAGACATATGTCCATCACTTCAACCAAGGGTGTTGGGGTAGGGGAGTTATTTCTTATTTTATTTATTCATTTATTTTTTTACTAATAACAGATCATAGTAACTGTTATTTTCCTCTAAATAAGCATCTAATCCTTTTTTGAAGCTGTCAGCAGTTGATGCTGTAACAAGCTCCTGTGGGAGGCTATTCCACAGATTTATAGTTCTTACTGTAAAAAAAGATTGTCGCCTCTGGAGGTTTTTTCTCCAGACGGAGGGAGTGCACCCTTGTCTTTAGAGAGGATTTTACCTGAAATAAAGTTTCCTATATTTTTTGTATGGGCCATTTATATATTTATACAAGTTAATCATGTCCCCCCTCAGTCATCTCCTCGCAAGACTAAACAGATTTAATTCTTGTAATCTTTCCTCATAACTAAGATCTTTCATTCCTTTTATTAGTTTGGTGGCTCTCCTCTGCACCCTTTCCATAGTCAGAGCGTCCTTTCTATGAATAGGTGTCCAGACATGGACGGCATATTCCAGGTGAGGGCGCACCAATGCCTTGTAAAGAGGCAAAATTACATCCCTATCCCATGATTCCAGGCCTTTAATGCATGATAGTATCTTGGTGGCCTTAGAAGCAGCTGCTTGGCATTGCATGCTGTTATTTAGGCTGTGATCTACCAGTACCCCCAGATCCTTCTCAACAACTGACTCTCCCAATTTTACTCCCCCGAGGACATATGTGGCCTTCAGGTTGTTAGACCCCAAGTGCATGACTTTACATTTCTCCACATTGAGCTTCATTTGCCAAGTGGATGCCCAGACACTCAAAGTGTTCTAGTCAGCCTGAAGCTTGTGAACATCTTCAATAGACTGCACTGTGCTACATAGCTTTGTGTCATCTGCAAAAATAAAGACAGTGCTTTTAATTCCATCTTCTATGTCGTTTATAAACAAGTTAAATTACAGTGGGCCCAGGACTGAACCCTGGGGTACACCACTTACAACCGGTAACCATTCAGAGTAGGTATCATTAACCACAACTCTCTGCACATGATCTTTCATCCAGTTTTCAATCCAGTTACAAACTGTGTTTTCTAATCCTGATCTCAATTTCCCCAATAAGCGTCTATGGGGGACAGTGTCAAATGCTTTTGCAAAATGTTATTTTAATAGACCAAATCTATGTCAGCACTGATCGGGGAGGATGCAGTGGAGCCTTGTTATTTTGGTCCTCCGTTTTAGTACACCATATATATATATATATATATATATATATATATACACACATACACAGGTGATGATTTCGCCAATATTTCACGGCCATAATAGGACATTCTGGGCCATTCCTGTACTGTGCTGACACTGGCATTCCCGTTTGATACATATCAAGGCTTGTCTTTAGTGGAAGGAAGATTAAAATTGAAGATAAACAGCAATCCGTTCCCTGCGTATTCCTATTCCCTAGATCGGGACCCTGGGTGAGTCTCAGTGTGCGCCTTGTGACAAACAGAGCCATTTGATGAACATTAAATATGCACAGCAAATGGCTCTGATTGGATGAGAGCCTACACATGCACCATAGAAGTTTTTACAGACGAAACAAAACCCTGGTCAAAATCCTGATTTTAGTTCCTTTTTTAAAGAGGAACATCCACCTCTGTGGCCAGCCATGGGGTCTAAAAGACAGAGGTGGCTGATTATCCCTCCCTGGGGCATACCGAGTAAAACTTCATGCAATGCGTGCTAGCATTTAACACAGTGGTTCTCAACCTTTCTAATGCCGTGACCCGGCAATACAGTTCCTCATGTTGCGGTGACCCCAAACCAAAAAATAATTTTGGTGGCTACTTCAAAACTGTAATTTTGCTACAATTATGATTCGGAATGTAAATACCTGATATGCATGATGTATTCTCATTGCTACAAATCAAACATCATTTAAACATAGTGATGGACCAATGGACCAATGGACCAATGATAAAAATACATATAAATATGCTGGATGATGAGAGGAGGGGTCACCTATACACCCAACATCAAGAAATATCAAGCCAAGCTTGTTCTTTTATTTTAATGGAAGGAAAAATACAGCCGGGGTGACAGGCTCTCTCACCCCTCATAGACTAAACCTGTCACCCCTGGATTTTGTTCCTACCAGGTGAGAAAAACCACAAGCTTGGTGGGAGTTTTATTCAGTTCAGGTATATAAGTGATTTGCCCTCTCATGACATAACCAATGTACTTATATGGAATTTTATCATAACACAATTTCGCGATAGTGCTCCTTTAATCATAAAAACAATATTTAATTATATGTTGAGAATTATTTATTACTAATTCCAATAAATAACATTTCACCATGGCATAGCATGTGTCAGAAACGGTCATTTGGCCGCCTCTTGTTGAAATTAATAGGAGTCTGCAGCGGATTGTGCGGTAACTCGAGATTCTCGGGAGCCCGCTTCCACAAAATCCGCCGCATTCACAATGAAATCAATAGGAGGCGGATTCAACTGCTGATTTCAGCAGTTTCCTCATTCAGAATATGGGAAAATAGTGGGAGATATGGGAGAAAATTATACATTGGGGAAGCTGCTTTGTGTATTGTGTAATGATTACACACAAAGCACCTTACACTTGCACAGTATTGTGTGTATGGTGTGTGCACTGTTTTTACATTATTAACCTTTTTTACACCAGCAGGCTGTCTCGCAGGCTCTCTTGCCTCTCCGCCTCCTAGGCTTCTGTCCTCCGGGCAGCGCATTACGTGTGTCCGGCGCTTGCTGATGTCATCAGTGGGCGGACGCAGCAAGCGCCGGACACACGTAATGCGCTGCTATGGACTGTGGAGCATTCCTCTCGCTTCCCCCGCCCCTTAGGCAATCACGTCTGTGCATGCGCGCAGGCACTCAGTTTGGAACGCGCATCCATAACGACTTGCGTTCCAGCTGAATAGCCCTGCTGCAGACGGTAGCACGACTTCTCAGCGACTAAAGCCATCGGAAATATGTATTTTCCAATGGCTTTAGGCGACCCCTGTGTTTTGGTTGTTCGACCCCATTCATTTGTCTTTCTTTCTCTTCTTCCTTTCCACTCTCTCTGTTCTTTCTTTTATTCCATCCATTTTCTACATTCTTGTCTTCTTTTTTTCTTTCCTTCTGTCACAACTACCTTCTCTTCCTCCCTTCCTTCTCTTTCTTTCTTTCCATCTCTTCTGTCTCAGTGATGGAACAAGGAAGGTAAGCATATAAAATGCGGAATTGCTGCATGAGTGGGCCCTCGGCATGTGACCGCATTTGCCGGGTACTGGCGCCGGCCCTGCCCTAGATATTGGCAGAAATGAATTGCCACAAAGTTATCATGAAATGGTGTATAAATGGCAATAGCATTTCCTTACGTTTTACATCAGGAGATATTGTGACATATTATGGCTGAGCGGCGCCCTGTCTTCTGATGCAGGGGAGCACCTTTTGCAGCTGTAGTGAGGAGGACTCAGGTTCCCCCTTCCTTTTCCTTGGTGGCCTGCCAAGGAAGGAACCTTCTAAATCACAGAGTCAGAACCTTTATGGAATCTCCCCCATGTGACTAATTACGTAACCGGAGGGGATGGACATATAGGGAGAATCCCAGGGAAATCCCCTCCATGTCTCTCCCCTCCTGCGACATGGGATGATTCCACCAATGTTCCGCCTGTGGTATAAAGGGTTCCTTCACTAGCAGCCTGGCATTAAATTGATGAAACCAAGGCAGTGGGTGGGGGGTACTGTTTCGGTACAGAGCAACTGCAGTGGAAGCCCCTGACCCAGTGGACCTGAAGAGAGGACCGTTGCAGTGTGTGAGTGCTGGGTGAAGTGGAGGTAAATTCAGATAGACAGTGGTATAACAGGAACTGGCTTTACTGGAACATGAATGCAGTACTAGAATGTCACCTTCAATTTTTAATATGGTTTTGGTCCCCCCGGGGCACCCCGCTGCATGAAACCCCCCAGATCGCCGAAGTTAACTCACTTCTTCATGGTAAGCAAGGTAAGTGTATGGGACGACCTGGGGGGTTTCACACAGCAGGGCATCCCGATCTTGGATGGCCCGGGGGGAGGGAATCGACCAGCCTGGGAATCTTATAGATACCTGGGCCGATCATGGTGGGTTTTGGTCCACTTTAACATGGTGGCTAACACAGACATGAAAAAAAAAATCTTTGAGTGGAGCTGAATACAACACATCAGAAAAATGCATATAGAGACTACATTTAATCATTGGTAACAGCAACATTTAGTGTCCAAACTGCAAACTTCAGCAAATCTGACGGACGGGAAAAAGAAGAAGGAAGGTGACGAAACGTGAGTTTTTTTGTTTGTTTCCTTAATATATTTTTTTCAACAGTTTGTGAACTTTAACACTTTCATGGTGTAGGCGGTTCTCTTTATTACAACAACTTGCAAAATTCATGTTTTTTTCTGAACAGATGCTGAGTTCTTTTCATCTTTCCAGTTCATCGTAAACAGGGGTGATAAATTGTTTACACAGTTAGACGGATCTCATTTAAACATGACATTATGCTTATTAGGAAGCTGATAATATCCCCACTGCTGATAAACTGTGGAAATAAATTGCATCCATTTGTTTGTAAAATATGACCTAACGTGACAATATTACCGAAGCTTCCGAAACGCATTCGCCGCCTGACATTGCAGCTGCGTACACCCCCAGCACAATAGTGTATGGTGGCCACTGTCGAGCTGGCAGAAGGGTGAGAGTCATTGTTTATCCTGGTATTACGCTCTGTGCTGGCTCGGCTGCCCATTGTCTGGCTGAAACATGGCTCTGATGCAAGCAAGCATCTGAAAAGAAAATAGGCGATGGGCATTTTACGTTTTGTTATTGTGTGTGCTAGTGGGGGGCAAAAAAAGTATTAACCCCCTGAAGCATTTATATTTTATTGTCACTAAATCACAGAGGATTACATTGGGTTTTTTATTTTGATCAACAACGGTTTCAGTGTTAATGTGAAAATATATTTAAAGGGACTCAGGATTCAAACAAAAAACGACTGTAATTAATTCACCTTTCTTCCCCTTGATCCCTTGACGTTGAGATGACGTTGTGCATGGTGCCGCATACACTGCCCTGCGAACCCCATTGGTTGTCACTTGCGGCACAAGTGCTGCATAAGAACTGGGACTAAGTGAGTAAAATGCTTGATGGGCCTGATTTAGGGTTATTGGTCAGTGGATGGGCATACTTGGGAATTAGTCAGCCGCAGTCACATGTCCCGTGCTACCAGCCAAGCACGGGACATGTGCCAGACTGCCTCTGGCCAGGAAGCGAGGGGCTGGTCAGGAAGTGAGGGGTGACAGATAAGATTTAAGGGTTTTGCAGGAGCAGGAGCTTGATCAAGGGGACCCTCTTGTAGCAGACCAACGCCATTTTTTGTAAAATGGGTGTTGGTCCTGTTTAAAGTGGCCCAAAACCCAGGATTTTGACTATCCTGGGTAATTGGTCCTTGCCGCTGGGGAACACCGATCAGGGGTTCCACATTGTGTGAAACCCCGAGGGCCGCCGTAACAAACTCAACTCGATCCTACACCACATGTGTGGCCATTCGTCCAATCAGCTTGCTTGGATCCGGTCACGGTGCGTTTTAGCCTTCATCTAAGGTGAGCGACTCTGAGCTCCCTGACAGCAGCATCCCCCGTTACTCTCTAACAGGGAGCGTGCCTGCGCCAGCCATCCGCAAATGCCTGATGCAGGCACGCACCCTGCTAGAGGGATAGCGGTGGCTCATGCATGCGCCATTGGACTGGAAAAGAAGCTAAGTGTATGGGCCGACCTGGGGGGGGGGGGGGTTCACACAGCGGGACATCGATCGGCCTGGAAATCTTATACATTCCCTCGCCCCAGGGCATCCAAAACCAGGATGCCCCACTGTGTGAACCCCCCCAGGTCGGCCCATATACTTACCTTGTTTTTTGGTCCAACGCCACATGCATGAGCCGCGGCCGTATCTCCGCTATCCCTCTAGCAGGGCGTGTGCCGGCACAGGCAGTCGTGAATGGCCGCCGCAGGCATGCTCCCTGGGGAAGAGGGGGATGAGGCCACCAGCACACTCAGAGCCTCCGGCCTTAGGTGAAGGTTTACACGACGTGACGTCAGCGGCTCCGAACGTGCTGATTGGACGAGCAGCCACGCATGCGCCTTAGAACCGGGAAGAGGTGAGTTGGCACCGGCAATCTGGGGGGTTTCAGACAGCGGGCCACCCCTGATGATCCACTTTAAGTCTCTCGATGGCCTTCTTGCATGGTCCCTCTCTTGGTGGACATCCTATTACCGGCAGATTTTTCCCTTGCCCAAACTGCTTTGATTTTTTTTTTTATGTTTATTTTATGGTGGATAATGGCCTGAAACAGGGGGGACTGGCCATAGGGAGAACCCCTGAAAAATTCACAGTGGGTCACAGAGCTTTGTGGTCAGCTGGGTTGGGTGTAGATTTGCACCCCAGAGCCTGTGCTGGAATTTACCTGCTTAGGTGGGTGCATTGCTTTTAACACCCCTACATTCTCTGACTCCTGAGTTTCCACCCATATTTGGCCCCACTGCACCCCCAGCCAAGGTACCCCAACCCATGATTTGTCCCTGCAACAGCAGACCTGCATAGAGAAGCTGTGAGGTTCAAATGTGAGTATAAGCTTTTTTTGTTTCTTGGACAATCCTTTATGGACTATAAAGTTTTCTTTTTATATTGGCAACGTTGGTATGTTTCTAGGGATTTTTTTTTACAGCTAAAGAGCTGTATTTTTTTAGATGAGCAGCTGGCAGTTTTGTTTAAACATCCATTATCCAAGTATTACTCATCCAGCAAGCACCGAAAAAATAAATGAGCGGTAGAAACAGGATCGGGAACAGACAGCTTACACTATAAAGTGAGTGCTTGGCACAGAAGCGTTGGTCTCGCACACATCCAATCACAACCCCAGGTCAACAGTAATTACTGGCATGTTTTGAGGAGTCCAAGTCTTAATGCGCTAGGGGGGCAGCAGGGGTCACCCACGAGCGCTTGTTAAGCCACCACTGCACCCACCCACTGTTTGCTGCTGAGCTTATTTCATCACATGGTTATCCGAAAACAGACACACAACAGATAGAACGACCCCCTTAACATTCGCCATGAATAGCTTGTAATTAATGCCATCTTCCCTGTGTCCTCTCCTTCTTATTATTAGCTAATGAACCGACATGGCGCAAAGAATTTCAGGCACACAAAGCCACTCTGACATCTATTGTGGATCCTCCAGCTGGAACGCGTTCCAAGCTGGCATGTTTTTTAATTGCGCTTTTTTTTTAGTAGCAATATTGAACCAGAAAAAAATGAGCTGATTTAGTGGGTAATTTGCTAAATTGCCATACCGAGGTCCGGCAAGGCTCGCCAAGCTGAAAAATGGCAACCTATGAGAGCTTGTGTATTGTTATTCACTTGCTTTCATTTTTAAAATGTAACAAAAGCCAAGATTTTTAGCTTCCTGTGTTTTATTCCGTGCCCTGGTGGCATCCCGAATTAGGATGCTCCGCTGTGTATAGCCCCCCAGAGTGTTCTGTAACTCACCTCTTTCTGATCCTATGGTACATGCCTGGGCTTTTGTTCAGTCAGAGCCGTTTGCCTACATATGTAATGCTCGGTAAACAGCTCTATTAACATGCAGAGCCTGGCAATCGGTAGCCCGAACGGCAGTATCCCCAGCAGCGCATGTACCCCAGCATGCTCATAGCCCGGAGATGCAGGGATGCATCCGCCGAATGCTTACACCACCATGGGTGCCAGAAAGATGGTGAGTTCTGTGGTGTCCTGAGGGCGGGGGGTTTCACATAGCAGGGCATTCTGATTTATTGGGTTTTGTGGGTTTGTTCTGTTATGAGGGTTCTTATATCTTTAGAGCCAGAGGTGTGAATAAATGCAAGAAGGCTCCGGTGCAGACATTAAAGTGGACCAACAACCAGGATTTTGACTATCCTGGGTCTTGGTCCACTTCGGTGGGGCACCCCCGATCGGGGTGCCCCGCTGTGTGAAACTCCCCCGATCACCCGGAAAACTCACCTCTCCCCACTCCCAGTGCGGACGGACAAGCGATTTGACAGCAACGGACAAGCGGCTCCTCCGCCGCCGCCTCACTCTTGACGCGCGGGTGCGCGCACGTCTAGAGGGGCGCGAGGAAGGCGGCAGCGGACGAAGACAAGGTGAGGGGATTTGGGGTGTTTGGGGGGGTTTCACCGAGCGGGACATCCCGATCTCGGATGTCCCGCAGGGAGGGAGGTGATCGGCCCGGGAATCTTATAGATTCCCGGGCCGATCACGGGAGGGTGATGGTCCACTTTAAAGGGACTGTAAACAGCTATAACAAGGCAGCAAGCAGCTCACCTGAAGCCTGTCACATGAGCCTCTTCTCAATTTCCTGCAGTGCTTGCAGTGCTGGGTAGATGTTGCATATTGTGAGTGCTGGGTGCAGCTGAGTCAAATCAAGATAGACATTTGTGGTGTAAAAGGAATTGGATTTACTGGAATATGAGAGCAGCGAGAGAATGTCACCTTACATGGTGGCTAACACATAAAAAAGAAGTCATAGAGCGCAGCTCAATCTATAGGAAATACAACATGCAGCAGAGAATGTACAACAGAGACTACACATATGTAACAGAGCCATCTACTGTCAAAAATGTAGACAAGCTATAAGCTGTTGCACAGTATCTCCAAAATCCCTTCTCAACAGCTGAGGTTTAGTCTGTTAAACCCATCTTCTTTGTAAGCCTCGAGTGTCTTTCACTGGTCAGGGTCTTGGTAAGCATATAGCCTGTCATATCCTCAGTAGGTAAACTCAAGAAGTCCCTGTTCTTGAAGATCCCTCAGAAAGTGGAGCTTCACATCAATGTGCTTGGTTCTTGAGCTAACCCTTCCCATCTGCAAGTGCAAGGAATCCTTGATTGTCCTCAAAGATTCTTGTTGGTTCCAACTGCGGTGTACCCAAATCTGTTAAAAGTTGCCTTTGGTTTCTTTGGCTCATGTGCAAGCTTCTTTCTTTGCTGATATTCAGCTATGAGTCTGGTCTTTACAAATGCTAGTGTCAGAACTGTCTCAGGCTTTGTCTCCAGCGCATTGATCAGTGCATTATTTATGTGCTAGGTAAGCTGCACAAAAACATGGCTGCGGTGTGACTGTCTGTTATATTCTCGCCAATTGATCTGAGTTGTGCGATCACTTGGCATTTACCAGCATGGCATTTATATAGCTCCTGTGTGTTCTGCTCTCTGCTAAGTCTATGTCATTTTGTAAAGTTTCTTCAGCAGAAATAACTTGCTGTTTAAACTTTCTAGTACATCCCACATGCCTTTCGCTGTATTCTCACTGCGTAAGTGAATAAGCTGAACATCTTCTAAGCTTATGGTGGCTGGTGCCTGTCTGTTTTTCCTGTCCCTGGCTTGATTATTGTCCTGTGGCCTCTCTGAAGTGATAACCTCCTACAAGTCATCTCTGGATAATAGCAATTTCTCTTAAGACTTCTATAGCATTGTCCACTGTGCTAGGTCACTGAGAGTTTAAGCTCTGAGCTGCTGGCCATTCTCCCTCCTTTATATATAAGAACAAATTGCATACAGGAGATGTCTCTGTGGAAGCTTCTTTATGTCGACCTCCCCAGCTGTCTCTCATTCGGGGCTTTGCTCTGCCTGTGCCGCGTCTGGTCACTGGGCTTTATCCTGTCATTGGGACTTCATACAGTCACTGGGCCCATAACTTGTGTGGGTACAGCAGAGTCAAATCAAAGTCAAATGAGGGACAGCCCCTCCAAATAAGGGACTCTTGGGAGGTATGTCATTAAAAGTAATTTAGTGAATAAATAAAGTCACAGAGCACTTCAGGCAAACCAGAAACTCTGTGTTAGTCTTGGACCTTCTGTGTTGCCCTGATGGTGGCCTTGGATCTTTGCCAGGGCCCCTCATGAGATCCTCTGGTTCTCGGATGTATGGGTAACTCTTCATTTTTGTCATAAGTAAAGAATAGAAAACACAGGGATTAGTAAAGTGAGTAAATAAAAAAGAACTCTACCCATGGGTGGGCATTCCATCACAGCTTTCCTTGGAGAAAGAAAGACAGTGTTCCGGCAAAAAGCAGCTGCGTCATTGTTAATCAATGTAGAAAATATGCAATATGTGATTGTTTAAAGGAACTATAGCTTCTAACAAAGATGACAATAGCAGCCCCTCTAGAGCTTATTATTGACTTCCTCCTCTGCGCAAATCTCCCGCTTAACCATTACGGCAGACAAGCTAAGTTGATTTTACACAAAGACTTTCACCTCCTGCCAGGATTTGCATGCTTTCCGTACAAATGGCCCGCGTGCCTTTCAAAAAGCCAACAAACCCAAACTGTTAGACAAACAAGAGTTTGGAAGCAGCTGCAAAAAAACAACAATAAGTATTATGAGCTTTTCCCTGCTTGATTTCCTCAAAGCTCTTCAGAATCTAGGGTTTGGAAAATGATACAACTTAGCTCATTGGCTTCCATGTTCCTGTATCGACCGCTAGTGGGCAAATGGGGGCTTCGTTAAAGAGGACCAAAACCTGGGCTTTTCACCTCCCTAGGTTTTGATCCGCTTTACAGGTTTTTTGGGATTTGAGTGTAACGGTTGTCTGTATACTATTTGTATACTCAACTCAACTCGAACCAATGGTGCATGCACTGAAGTCCTCCAAAGGACATTCATTGGCATGCATATTATTTACCAGAAATTTACTGTAGATCTGCCCAGGGTCGGATTAAAACCCAGGATTTTGACTATACTGGGTTTTGAACCTTTTCCCCTGTGTGAAACCCCCCAGATCGCCTAAGCCCAATCACCTCTTCCTCGCCCTACGGCGCATGCGTGGCCATTTGTCCAATCAGCACGCTCAGAGCCACTGGCGTCATGTTGTCTAAGCCTTCATCTCCTTCGGCTCCAAGCGTGTTGGCGGTTGCATCCCCCGCTTCCCTCTAACAGGGAGTGTGCCTGCGCTGGCCATTCGCAAATGCCTGGTGCAGGCACGTGTCCTGCTAGAGGAATAGCGGGGGATGCGCCCACGGCTGGCGCATGCACTGTTGGACTGGGTAAAAAGGTAAGTGTATGGGGCGACCTGTGGGGTTTCACACAGTGAGGCATCCCGATTTTGGATGCCCCGGGGGGAGGGATTTGATCGGGCCAGGAATCTTATGGATCTTATAGGGCAGATCAGCATGGGTTTTGGTCCAATTTAAGTGTGGTGGGGGCCTCCGGGTGCAAAATATGGTTCCCAGTTTTTTTTCCTTTAAAATAATAGTCCAGCCAAGTAACTGATTGGTGGTTGTCTGACACCCGCCCACTGGAAAGTCTGATCGAGTCCCTTGTGCCTTGTGCGGGTGCGTGCTGCTCGGGAACTTCTGCTTTGCCATTCAGGGCAGGGGGTAGTAGTCGCCCAGCTGGTCCAGCAGAACACAGTTCCCGGCATTGAGCTGCCAGTGGCTGTGCTTGGTGGCTTATGTGCAGTGACAGCTCTGCACGCACCCGTCAATGTAGCGTTGCTGATGGCGGCTTTGCTGCTCTAGACTCTCCATCCTGCCCTGTGGTGGTTTGGCTGCCCAGGCGCAGAGGGGCCCCCACTGCCACCGATAGCTTTGTCGACAGCCCCCGTGGTCTGTCAGACCAAACACTGAAAAGCCTTCTGGACAAGACCATAACCCAAAGGTTGGTGGAGGCCTCCTTTGCAGGGCAAGTGGTGGAGCCGCTTGTGCACTCCTTTGAGTATACTGTACGGCACACCAAGGTGGTTTCAAACCTGTGACCAGGTGAAAAGAGAACTTTCATTTGGCATGGGACAATTTTAGGCTCTATGACCAGGTGTTAAGGGTTTTAATTCTCTTTAAAGAGGAACAACTGACCCTAAAACACTCCAGGGAGGCCGATTTCCCCATCCCCATTTGGGGTAACTCCGCTGTGAGAAACCTTCGATAACACTAGATATATTCCCATCGCCTTTGACCTACGGCACCTGCACGGGTAGTAACCCAGCTACACTCTTAGATGAGGCACATATTGTTACATGCTTTAGGCTCTTCTTAATGGCTGGTCAGTGGGCATCAGCTTTCATAGCCCATCTAATGCCAGCTGGGTTAAGGGAGGAACAAATTAAGTGCAAGCACACATGTGCCGTAAGATTGCTGACAGATGAGTTTTTTAAAGTCGACCAAAACCCTGGATTTTTGACTATCCTGGAATTTGGTCCTTGCCCCAGGAAACCCTGATCAGGGATGCTCCGATGTGTGAAACCCCCCAGGTTGCCTATTTCTGGTCCTACGGCGTATGCGTGGCCGCTCGTCCAATCAGCGAGCTCAGATCCACTCGAGCCCCTTCCTCCAGGAGCTCGGCCAATACGAGCGGATCCGAGCGCGCTGGTGGCTGCATCCCCCGCTACCCTCTTACAGGCAGAGTGCCCACGCTGGCCATTTACAAATGCCTGGCGCAGGCACGCAGGGATGCGGCCACAATAGCATGCACTATTGGACTGGGAAAGAAGGCGAGTTCATGGGCGAGCTGGAGGGTTTCACACAGCGAGGCCTCCCGATTCTAGATGCCCCAAGAGGAGGGAATCAAACTGAATCCTATAGATTCCTGGGCCAATCTCCGTGGGTTTTGGTCCACTTTAAGGGCGACCCCCAGGAATACACACAGCAGGGCTTCCCAAAGAGGAGCAACACTTTTGTCTTTTTCCCCCACATTGCGGTGGATACAATTTTCTCACTGCCTTCAGGTCTCCGTGCCCTTACCTCTGCCTTTGACCCTCCTGTCCCTTCCAATGACAACGAGCAGCCAGACCTTACCCTTTAACCGCAACAGGCTGCCTGTAATTGGGCCAAATTGTTAACCTTGCCATGTTTTGTTAGCATACAGTGTCCCATCGGCCATGGATTGCTCACTGCCAGTTCTGGGCCAACCATCAGGTCCACAGAGCGGGTGTGCATGTGCTTCTCACACACAGCCCATCCATGAAACCCCATTGGCTACTGCTGGTCATGTGACGGGCACTGGAGTAATTTTGGAGTAATTTTTAATTTGCAGGGGCATCCTGGGGTTTGGTAGGTCAAGCCAAAGCCATATAAGGCACAGAAAAGGCTGCAGGGTGGGTTTTGGGACCCAGTCTACTCCACCTGCCAATGTAACCTTGCAGCACCACCATTGAAAGTGGACCAAAATTGGATACCAAAAATATTAGACCTGCTATGGTTTATGTCATGTGTACAGCATCAAACCTCCTCTGGCTATCCCCTGGGGCATTCCAAACCGGGATACTCCCCTGTGTGAAATCCCCCAGGATGCGGGTATGCAACAGCTCCCCATTGCAAATCAGAGCCACTTTCCTAAATGACATGTTCACGGCAAACTCCGCTGATTGGACGAGAGCTTGTGCATGCACAATTGGACCAGGGAAAGGTGAGTGAATACAGGCAACCTAACAGGCATCTCAATTCAAGGATGCCCCCAAGCCAAGGAACATAACTTGGGATAGTCAAAATCCCTGGTTTGCTTTTTCATTTAAAAGGAGATTTATTATGAATTTTTTCAGATAATAAAAGGTTTTTAAAGGATATGTCCACATCTGTGGACTTTTCCTTATACTCCAGTGCAGGGCAATTCAAGGGGCAAATAGAAGAACCACTTACCTTACCACCACTCCTGTGCTGATGATTGGTCTCCTGCAGCCCTGCTTTGTAAAGCATGGGAGCTTAGCTTCCAGGCTCCAGCTGGCAGGTGGGTGTGGCTTCTGTAAGTTTCTCCCCCATTTAAAACAATGGGGGCCTGTGTACACCAAGTACTTAATGTACAGAGGCCCCCATTTATTCCAATTGCCAGCCGAAAGCAGGCTTCACAAACAGGGTCTGCGGAAGACCTAACAGCAAACCTCACAACTTTTGAAAACGTGAGCGGCACAGAAACCACACCTTCAGCCACGCTCCCTAAAAGGGAAACACCACATAATAATAATAATATGGGCAAGCCCACACACACAGGCAAGCCCCAACCAAACACACACAGCCCCCCCCCCCCCATACAAGCCCTCCAATACACACACACACCCGTCTCTCTCTCAGGAAAGTGAGCACAGCTGAACATACTCTGCAAAAGACTTAAAGTGGACCAAAACCCAATGCTATCAGCCCGGGAATCTTATTCCCTCCCCCCCGGGGCATTGAAATTCGGGATGCTGTGTGAAACCCCCCAGGTAGCCCCCTTCACTGACCTTGCATCCCAGTCCAAGGGCGCGCCCGCTCTAGGCATTTGTGAATGGCCGGAGCAGGCAAGCTCCCTCTTAGAGGGAAGCAGGGGTTGCGTCCGGCAGCGCGCTCTGAGCCGCTGGCCTTAGACGTCATTACATCAGCGGCTCCAAGCTCGCTCATTGGACGAGCGGCTGCGCATGCCCCGTAGGACTGGGAAGAGGTGCATTGCGCTCGGCGATCTGGGGGGTTTCAGACAGCCGAGGGGTGCCCAGGGGGAAAGGACCAAAACCCAGGATACTCAAATCCTGGGTTTTGGTCTACTTTAAGACTTGATAAAGGCTCACCAGTCTTCCAGCATATCAGATACAAGCTGTCCCTGCAGCAAACAGTGATCTGAGCCAGTCACCCGCTCCCCAGCAACATCGCTAGGCAAGCTGTAGAAGTTCCCCTTCACCAGCAGACTTGGGATGAGGCTCCGCCCCCATCAAGGAACTACTGCTCCCAGGGAGGCCACATGTTTCCTACCTTCAGTGATGGAAGCTTGACTGGCCCACAACATACAGCACACATGTCTGTCTCTCACCAGCCTGCTCCTGATCTGCCAGCCACTGCCCTCTAAGGGGTTACTAGGAGCCCAGCTCCTCCATCCATCCGCCACCATTAACCCTTTCAGCCACCATACAGCAATGACCTGCACAGGAGCAGTGAATGGCCATTAGAAGCTTCCAGTCAGTCACACAGCCGTTGCTGCTTGTTCTGGAATGTCTGCTCCTCACCTCCAGCCATCATCTCCTCTTGTGCTGCTCTGCATTCTGGGATTGCTGTCATTTTCCTGACCCCAGCTCTGCTCTGTCTGTGCAAAGCACAGCTATAACCCCACCCCCTGCACTTTTCCCTCCTCTCCTCAGTATGTGACAAGATGGCGGTGCCCGTATCCTAGAGTCCTGAAGAGAGTTGCAGCCCAGAGGGGGAAAGAATAAAAAGTGACTAATAACATAAAATATATAAATTTTACATATGAGGGAATAGTTTTTTTTAAAGGTTTGGGCTTTTCCTTAAATGATGTCGAAGAGCCGGTTTAATTTTTATTATTGGATTATTTTTTTCATAATGCTGCTCCTTTAAGGAAACAGCTACGTGTCCGGTACTTTCCACTGGGGCTTTGTAAATGGCTGGAAAAGCGAGCGGAGCTTGGCTGTGGACATTTTGATTAAATTGGTAAACACAGATCTGATAAACGTTGCATGCAATTTTTTCCAGCAGACTAACAAGCCGGTGTGTTTGCTGAGAGAAGCATGTCGCTTTGTGCTGCGGGTCAAGCTTGTCGTTAGGAAGATTCCGCGCATTTCCTCAGGCAGCCCCAATTATAGCTGAAAGTAAAGCAACACTGAGTGTGAATGCTGATATTCTAAAGTTGTTGGAGATATAATACTTTTTCAACAGCTTACAGCTCGTCTTTCAATGTGATTAATGGCTTTTGCTAGATTTACTGCAGTTTACAGCTATGGCAAGTTATGGCACTAGGTGGCGCCATGACCATTGCTTAAAATGGACCAAAACCCGCTGCGATAAATATACAAATATACTGTACATACACTTGTTGTTAAACCAGACCTTCACCCTGAATAAGAGTCTATCTTATATGTTTCCCCCTACCTGCATCTAGTGGATTTTATGAGCCTTTAAACATCCAAGATGGCAGCACATGGAGTCTCAGGCTGCCTGCAGACAGGAATGTCTTCTGACTATGCCATTTTGCATTCTGGGACTGCCGTCCTTTTCCTGACCCCAGCTCTGCTCTGCCCCTTGCGCGTTTCACCCCTCTCTGCTCCTCAGTATGTGATGCATCTGAGGCAAGATGGCGGCGCCCGTATCCTAGAGTCCAGAACAGTTGCAGCCCAGAGGGGGAAAGAATAAAAAGTGAATAAAAATGTGAAATATATTATCTATATAGATTAAGATTCTATAAGATTCCTGGGACAATCAATTCCTCCCAGGGCATCCAAATTTGGGATGCCCTGCTGTGTGAAACCCCCTAGGTTGCCCCATACACTTACCTTTCTTCCTGGTTTATTGGCGCATGCCCGAGCCACGGCCGCATCCTCGCTATCCCTCTAGTCCCTCTGGTGCTCCCTGTTAGAGGGAAGCGGGGGATGCGGCCACCAGTGCCCTTTGAAATGCTGGCCTTAGATGAAGGCTTAGATGACATGATGTCAGCGGCTCCAAGCGCGCTGTTTGGACAAGCAGCCGCGCATGCACTGTAGGACCGGGAAGAGGTGAGTTGGCATCGGTGATCTGGGGGGTTTCACACAGCGGGGCACCCCCAATCGGGGCGCCCTGGGGAAGGGACCAAAACCCAGGATAGTCAAAACACTTTACACAGTAGATTCTGTGTATTTTACTGCTGTATTGTATTTACTGTATATGGAGCTGTGAGATCTATGACTGGTAATTCCTTCTTCCTATCTGTGTTAGTCACCATGTAAGTTGACATTCTCTTACTGCATTCATGTTCCAGTAAAGCAAGTTCCCCAAAGTCGGGACATGCAATGCAGACAAATATCTGAGAGCATGTCCCGACTTTGGGGACTCAGAATTAAGAGTAGAGACCACACTAAACACAGAGTGCCTTGCCGGGGCAGTGTGGCTTCCACATGTATCTGCAGATATATGCAACCAAATCTCTGTCTTTCCACATAGCTAGACATGTTTGTTGCTTGATATTTAGTTGATGAGAGGGTTAAACTGGGCGGTAAATTAGTTCCCAGGCCCTGAATAATAATAATAATTTTGTATAAATAATAGTGATTGAGCTGCTCCCACCCCCCTTTATTCATGCTCCTAAAGACTCCAGGGCAGGGTCCTATGAAACCCCGGACATCAGCGCAATGGCATCAGCTGGAGGGAAGACCTGACATGAGGAGCCCGACACTCATTCATTCAAAACAGATTGCTGGGTGACACAATCTATTCTGATTGGCTGGTGTCTTCTGGCAATCTATTCTGATTGGCTGGTGTCTTCTGGCAATCTATTCTGATTGGCTGGTGTCTTCTGGCAATCTATTCTGATTGGCTGGTGTCTTCTGGCAATATATTCTGATTGGCTGGTGTCATCTGGCAATCTATTCTGATTGGCTGGTGTCATTTGGCAATCTATTCTGATTGGAGAAGAACCCATGCATGAACTGTGAGATTGACTGAGAGCTAAGAATACAGAGTAAGTGAATGGGACATCTCTACATAGGATGCTCCAGTAAAATGAACCAAAACATTGATGGGTGAGAAAATTAGGTTTTGCTGTTCTTTAAAGTGGACCTATCAAATGTTGTGCTGGACTGGAGTCCATAAGAGCTTAAACTGAGTCTAAAAGACTCCAGGGACGGTTGATTAGCCCTGCTGATCGCTGTAACAACTCAATTTTACAACAGGCCCGTGTTGCAATCAAGAGAAAGACTGAATAGAAAGAGAGAAAGAACATTCACAGAAAGAAGGAATAAGAAAATAAAAAATGACGGAATAAATACAATTAAAATTAAAAAACGTATATTAGTTATACCGCGCTGGGGGAGCTCTAGGTTGTTAAATGATCCTATATCCAGAAAGAAAGTTTATGTCATTATTTTCTATCCCCAGCCCAGTGGCTAAGACATCCTGTGTTTCTTTTTTTACTAAAGCCTTTTCCCAGTATTAAAAAAAATACTAACTGGAAGAAGTATGATGTCCGAATTGCAGCCGTATGCTAATTAATTCAATTACAACTAAACCGCCGCCTGCAAACAGGAAGTGCTTCTAGGTTACTGTGCATTATCAGTTTTATAAGTTGAATCCAGGCAGCAGCATGGCTGAGATACGGGGAGAGAAAGCTCCAAAATGGCCTCTACCAGTAGAAAATCAGTGATGAAGAGTTTTAGCTTTGAGTGGATGCAGGAGCAAATGTACTGGTAAGTGCTGACAATGCTTCAGTAATATCATGCATGCAGGTGGATCAAGTGAGTTTTGGGAAGTTTTTTTCCAACTGTGCCAGGCTGTTGGTTCGGTTTAAGGTCAGGAGAGGATGTAGGTCATACCATGAATTTCTCTCTCTTTTATTCCCCGATGACTCTGCATGCAGCAGTAGGTGGCGCATTGTTAGATTGCTGATTGGCACAAAACCCTTTCCATGTCCCCCTGGGCCCCCATCCTTCCTCCCTACGCGAGGACCCTGTACAATGCAGGTGGCTCAGGGGTGGCACGGCTAAAAAGAACTGTTTTTCTCCACCGCCCCAGGTCCACCCCCACCTGCCATTTTTGAGATTGCTGACCTCAAGATGATGTGATCCAGCCCATTGGACACATCCCCAGTTTCCTAGTAGTCTGAGGAGCCCTCTAGTCCCCAGCCTACCTGAATGACTGGGTACGGTAGCACAGCTACAGGTTAGCCAGGGATGCAGCCCGGGGGGAGCTGCTGGTAAAGGTGGGTTTACCAGTGACCAGACAGGGTTTCACACAATTTTGGAAGCCTCAAGGTCAGGCTAGTGGCCGGCCATGGTGTCTTTAAAGAGGACCAAACCCTGGGATTCTGACTATTCCCCGATCTGAGGTGCCCTTCTGTGTGAATCCCCCCAGATCGCCAATGCCAACTCACCTCTTCCCGGTCCTATGGCGCATGCATGGGCACTCGTCTGGTCATCGTCCTCGGAACCACTGACATCTAAGCCTTTCTAAGCCTACGTCTAAGGCCAGCGCTGGCGGCGGCATCCACCACTTCCCTCTAACAGGGAGCATGCGCACTGCTAGAGGGATAGTGGGGATGTAGCTGTGAAGGAATTTACAAGTTTGACCAAATCTACTAAAAACTCATATTTGAACTAATCTAGTTTCAATTCAATTGAATTATATAGTTTAGGTCAGCTCCATGTAAATGCCAGCCAATGCCTATATATAGTTCGCATCATCTTACATACGGACCAGCATGGAGAGATGAACAGTTGTCCCTATCAATCAATGTATGATGTAATGTGTGCATTTGGTTAAACTATGCTGATTGGTTGTTAACTTGTGATAGGCATTTCTCTATATATGGACTGTAACACAGTTACATGTAAAGGCTGATATGATATGCTGATGTACGACTCGTTCTGTGATTGGTTATAATAGAACGTTTCCTTGTAAGTCTTCTCTGTAACGCTATATAATAAAGGGAGTGGCACACCCCACACGCGCCCACAAAAACAACATGGCCGTGCGTAAGGAAGCATATGTGTGTGTCTCTCTTTGCCTGTCATAATTAAGATGGATAATTTCCCCGACATAGCCGCGGCTCACGCATGCTCCGTTGGACCGGGAAGCAAGTTAAGTGAATGGGGCGACCTGAGGGATTTCACACAGCAGAGCATCATGATTTTGGATGCCCCGGGGGGAGGGAATCGATCTGGTGGGTTTTGGTCCACTTTAAGGCTCCAGGATTGCGTCCTGCAGCTTTTGAGCTACTTTAACCATTTCAAGCCATTAAAATGTTGAGAAATTGCTTTTTAAAAATGTTCCTGATTACATTTATGCGTTATAAAACAAAAAATACAAAAATAGTATAATGATAAGAAACAGGAGACAAACCTTTGAACTCATATACATTAAAGAGTGAGCAAGAGTGTGATCAGTCATGAAGACATTTTAGATCTCCTATGAAGTACGAATAGACAGTGGTAATACCGTATGATGCACCTGTTGCCATGGCAACTATTTTCTACAGCAACTATTCAGTTTAGCATCCTAGCTGACACAGCCATGAGAAATCCATATTAAATGATGTTAAGGCGGGTAATTTATTGGTATGTGACTTGTATGTCGAATGTTGTGACTTTGGCCTCGATTTATTGCTGCATGGTTTTTTGGTCAATTTTTGCTATTATTTATTGTTTAAAGTCCCGCACCGCTTCTATCATAAGGCTTCGTAAACTGATTTATTAATATAAAAATGGCATATGGGCTGTAATCCTCATGGCTCGCCGGTTGGCCATTGGGTCCCAGCCAGGGGCAGACTGGCCATAGGGAGTACAGAGAGAATTCCTGGTGGACGCAATGATTTGGGGACAAATGGGCTGGTACCTTACACAGACCGTTTGTTGGAATCCATACTCCTCCACAGTATCTGCCCCAACAGTATTAAAGCTTCAGTAACATCTCTTTAAATCTCTGTTCACACCTCAGTGCTTTCTCTGTGTTGTTACGCTCAGTTGCAACGCAGTTGCAAAGCAGAGGAATCATTGTACATTATTCTAGATGGAATAGTTCCCATATCTGCGCTGCGGTATGCAACGCATTAAAAAAGGTTTTTACGCACAGGTCAATAGATATGGCAATGCAAGGGCAACCCACTTATAACACATTGTACCTGTGTTGCGTTTGCATTGCATTTGCGTTACCATAGACTTTACTATTTACTCATTATGCAAACATTTTTCTTTTAACTAAACAATGAAGGGAACGGGGAAATGGAAACAGACCGCACCAGCTGTAATTAATGGAGTGTGCACACGGGAGGATAGAGGCACACACAGTGCACAGTTTAAATCCACCCAAACTGAGGAGTCCCACCACTCCCCAATCTATCCTCTCCAAGACATGGCACCACTCAAATATATATCTAAATAAATTGCTTCTTTATTAATAGGCAAACACCTATGTACACAATTACAAACTTTTAAAAAATAATTAAAACACATATATATACACCAGTGAAGATAAAACAAGGGGGGGCACAACACGGGGGGGGGGGAGTGTGGGTTGCCTTCTCCCCCCCCCCCCCTGTGTTGTGCCCCCCCTTGTTTTATCTTCACTGGTTTATATATATGTGTTTTAATTATTTTTTAAAAGTTTGTAATTGTGTACATAGGTGTTTGCCTATTAATAAAGAAGCAATTTATTTAGATATGTATTTGAGTGGTGCCATGTCTTGGAGAGGATAGATTGGGGAGTGGTGGGACTCCTCAGTTTGGGTGGATTTTTCTTTTAACGACGCAAACGAAACACAAACGCATGTCTAACACATCAAAAGTGCAGTGTTTGTTTTGATACAATGCCCCTCTGGCATTTTTACTCTTGCTCTTAACGCAACTGAGAGGTGTGAACAGAGCCCCAGAGTGGCTACTCCATTTCTGCCCACTGCGGACATACATGTAGGCCATTGTTAACCGGCTTGGAAGCACCCAGGTGGCGGGCAGCTTGTGGGCTGGGCATGGCCAGTAATGTCCCGGGCTGATGTTTGGCCCTACTCCGCCCCGGTCCCAGAAGCTTGTTTGACCTTTAGTCTGTCTGAAGTTTCCCTAATCAAAGTTACCCCCTAACCAATTGTCATAATCTTGGCAGGCCTGGGGGTTACCCCCCCTGCTGGGTACCAGCAGTACAGGAAATCCACCTGACCCAATTAAAGTGATCCTACATCTAAAGGAAGTTTGTATCATCACCTTCTATTCCCAGCCCAGTGCCACAAAAAACAGCCTGTTTTTTATAACTAAAACCTTTGCCTAATATTTACAAAAACACTAACCAGATGCAGTCTGCTGTTTGAATGGCAGCCATACGGCTCCCTGGCCATGCAGCAGCACACCCTGGCGCTCTCCAGCGATGATTTATTCAGTTACAAGCTAAACTGACACATGAGATGTACATGGCAGCTTGGCTTGTAGTGCTTTCAGATTCAATACAGTTATTATAACTGATAGCATTGGCCTTCAATGCGGAGCTTTGTTTAACTGAATTGCTGGAGAGCACCAGCTGACCCTGCTACATGGCCAAGGAGCCATACGGCCGACATTTGACAATCAATCTGCATCCTGTTTCTATGAATATTGGGCAAATACTTTAGCAAAAAAAAGAAACAAACTTCCTGTTTGGGTCACTTTAGGATCACATTAAAATTGCAAACTTCTGCTCTCTGAACTGGCAGCCTCCTTCAGTCCAAATACACCTTCCAATAAGCCATTAGAGTAATATTTCTAATAAAAATTCCATCAATACCTATAACGCAAATAAATAAATACCCCTTTCATGAGATACACAACTCCCTGAGCCAAATACCCTTCCCTCATCCCATCTATATTGCCTAAAAAAACAACAACCACTTAAAGGTCAGAAAAATCACATCAGGTTCACTGAATCTTGATCCACACATGTGCTGTGGGATCTACCATCTACCACTAGTGATAGTGGTGAACTTTAGTAAACTTTAGTTAACAGTTTACCATTACATTCAAAATGTATTTGTTACTATAATTAAAGGAGGGGTGCACTTTCACTCTAAAAATAAATTTTTCTACACATTTTTGCATGTTGCTTTAGATAGTGATTTATGGTGACAGTGACTGGTAGCCTTGAACTCTCTTACTTAGCATTTAGTTTGACCTCGCTGCCTCTGACAATATAGGTCGCCTACACGGCCTTTATTTCTTTCTTTATAAAACATACCACCTTCACAGAAGAGACTATGGCCTAACATTGCAATAGTTCAAATCTAACACAACCATGGACTACTGTCTATCCTATATAAATAAATCATATGAGCCTCAAATGGCCTCCAGCTGCATTTGAAATAACCATCAGTAGAATTTATGGTACAATAAATTCCACTCCAACAGCAGAGCATAGAACAAACTGTTCAAAATGCCCATACAGTGATGAACTTTCTTTCACTTTTCAAAAAACTTTACTTTCAACTCACAGACTGAAGCACCCAGTCAGATACATATCTTGCATTTGTGTTCCTGGATCCATTGTTTGACTGTCCCACCAGAGCACCAGGACCACCACACAGTGTTCTTGGTTTTACTAGAATGCCTTGTGAGTTTATTTGTTGGCCCCAATAATTATTTCCTTCAGTGGGCCCAAGAATAATTTTCTCTGGTGGGCTCCGTGAATGATTTGATTTGGTTATCACAATATTGATTTCCTCTGCTTGGTCCCAAGAATGATTTCCTTTGATGGGCACAATAATGATTTCCTTTGGTGACCTTCAAGAATGATTTCTTCTGATGGGTTCCAAGAATGATTTCCTCTTATGAGCACCAAGAAGGATTTCCTCTGATGGGCTCCAAGAATTATTTCCTCAGGTGCACCTCAAGAATGATTTCCTCTGGTGCACCCAATAATGATTTCCTCATGTAGGTTCCAAGAATGATCTCTTCTGGTGGGTCCCAAGAATGATCTCCTCTGGTGCGTCCCAAGAATGATCTTCTCTGGTGCGTCCCTAGAAGGATCCCTGTTAGGTCTCAAGAATGATTTCCTCTGATGGGTCCAAGAATTATTTCCGCTGGTGAGTTCCAGGAATTATTTCCTCTGGTGGGCCGCCAAGAATGATTTTCTCTGATGGGCTCCAAGAATGATTTATTCTGATAGGCTCCAAGAATGATTTTCTCTGATGGGCTCCCAAGAATGGTTCACATTCTAAGGGACAGCTAGGGACAAAGGAACCTTTGCTGATTGTCCTTTTCAGGCCACTTCCAGGGACAGGCTGCTCATATACTGACTGGGAGAGAAAAAATCTGCTAATTGTTCTTTATAGGCTACTTCCAGGGACAGGTGGCTTATATACTAAGGGGGACAGGCCACAGTAACATAAAAAATTAAGAAATTAGCAAATAAGAGACAAGGACGTGTCCTTGGTGCTGCTGCTGGTGATGAAGCTGGTGCTGCAGGGAGAGGACATGTTACATTTGTACCTGTTACACCTTCCCTCCAGTGCCAGCAGGTACCAGGCTTTGCTGCATATTTGTGTAGGCCCCAATACCACTGCCAGAATGGTGAGGCCAGACCAAGTTGAGGAATTAATAGATTACGGGGGATTCCCAACAGGTACTACTGCTGGTACTTGAGGTGCTCACAGGTGGTTCTCGGCAAAGCTGAAAACTTGATTGCACCATAAATAAAAAAAAGTAGAATTTCTTGTGTGATTCATTCATTTTAAAAAGGTGTTTGTATGTTTTTTAAGGGTTTAGGTGACCGACAACCCTTACACACAGAATCAGAAAATGTGTTACTTGATGAAAATGTTTTGGGAACCCCTGGATTAGATGGCGCACAGTGCTTCAAGTGCAGACCAACAGCACTTCACTACTAATGAGTGGGCCTCTATGAGACACATTTGTGTCGTGCTTCTGTGCTTCTAATACACCACCAATCAGCACTGATGATGCCATCGTCAGTGTAAACATCCCCATCCTTCGACTGCTAGGAAAAACACTTCAGGACATGACGAAGAATGTAATATTGCCCCAGGAGGAAGCAGAAAAGGAAGATAAAGGTACATTTACACAAGTGTCAGGCTAGTCCACATGTGGCTTAAATGGTGGATTGCCGGACCGACAGCGGCCGCGCAAGGGACAGTTTTGGAGGCTCCGGAGGACGACTTTTTCTCACTGCAGAGTGGCACCCAGCACAACTCATGGGCGTCTCTGAAGTGTGGCTCGGAGGATGTGGAGAAGAAGATACCTCCCACTGAGGACAGATTCTCTTTCACTCAGGGCAGCCTGGCTCACATAAGCCACTACAGTGCCTGTAAACTGACCGCAGAGTTACGTGGACAGTCAACAGTGCCAGTTACTGGGTGGCCACCTTGCTGGATCCACGCTATAAAGATAACACCACCTCCTTGATTCCAGCACTGGAGCAGGATAGAAAGATGAGGGAGTACAAACGCACTCTGGTGGACGCACTATTGGAGGAGTTCCCAGCTGACTTTGAGGGCTCAGTGGGTGCACAAGGCTGAGGCTGATGAGGAGGAAGACACAGGCTTTACCACCAGTCACTGAAGCTAGAGAAATTCATGCATAACATTCGTCACCAGTCACCTGCAAAGCTAACAGAAAAACATTATTAGTATTATTAAAAATTATGTTATTAAAATAATTACATGCAAACACCTGAGACTCCCTCTGATGCTTCCATTGTCTCAGCCTGTAATGCTGCCTCCACAAGGCCACCAAGGGAGGATGTGAGACCACCACCTCCGCCAC